>KE505882.1:6935-20446 GCA_000441515.1 Elaeis oleifera | reverse complement strand
GTCGGAGGGTCTTGCCGGAGCAATCCCACCTCCGATTTAGACTTCTTTTGCAGGTCCCGGCGGCGACCGCGGCACCATCGACTCCAGCATCTCCGACGCCGGTGGATTTTGCAGCAACACTATCCAAGCGGCAATCCCTAGTGGTGCCACAATTATGACTGCATTGCTCAAAAAATTTAAACTTGATCCATTTTCTATCAGAAAGTTCTATTGTATTTGTTGCCGCTAGAATCTGAATTGTAACATTGAGGTCGGCCCAAAACAGAGGTGGCTTCGTGCTTGAAATTTGAGTTGGAGAGTTGCTGGAAGTAGTTGGTTTCAGACAAAACTAAGCTGAGAATAGATGGATCTCCCAGTATCGCCCATCGAACAAGAAAGAAATTTCACTTGACAGAATTTGCTTAGTGGAGGATTCCTCAATGCTTAAGTCAAGTCGGATTCCAGAAAACCAATAAAAGATTGAGACAGACAGAGTTTTGGAGAGAGCATATGCGGAAATTCTCTGATCATCCTTTTGTATAGAGTGTGATTGACATCCGTTACCAAAATTGATAGAAAGGGCTTCGGCCCCATATTACGTATTTGGTGATAACCCATTTGGATCGTGCAGTAATGGCTGAATTGGTGTAAGGCCCGAATGAGATGTACAGGAACGAGCAGCCCTTATTGACTATATGCACCGCGACGTGGTGTAATGCAGTGCAAGAAAAATTTCTCCGGTCCAACACGTCTCTGGACTTGCTCAGAAAACTTGGCTTTTCATACGAGCAACACGACATCCCTCCTCTCTCTCCCGGCCTCCTCTAAATACCCACTGCCCCTCCCACAACCACACAGGCCAAAGATCTATCCAAATCCCAAAGATCGTCAGGCACTCTCTCTCAGATCCCAAAATGGCTCATCAACCTTCCTTTCCGTCCTCTTCTTCCACTTCCTCCTCCTCACCCTCTCCCACGCCACGACCTTTGACATCGTCAACCGATGCCCCTACACCGTCTGGGCTGCCGCCATCCCCGGCGGTGGCCGCCAACTCGACACGAACCAGACATGGTCCCTCACCATCAATCCTCGCAACACCAGTGCCCGCATCTGGCCCCGCACCAACTGCTCCTTCGACAGCAGCGGCCACGGTCACTGCCTGACCGGCGACTGCAGCGGCCTCCTCGCTTGCCAGGCCTACGGCTCCCCTCCCGACACAATCGCCGAGTATGCAACCTTCCAAAACAAAGACTTCTTCGATATATCTGTCGTCGATGGTTTCAATGTGCCCATGGAGATCGGCCCGGACACCGGGAGTTGCCCGGGGGGTCGTCCGTCCCGGTGTTCAGCCGATTTGGTCGAGCTCTGCCCAAAGGAGCTGAAGGTGCCGGGGGGTTGCAACAGCCCATGCAACGTGTTCAAGACCAACGAATACTGCTGCGACAATGAGAGGTGCACGCCGAACGAGTACTCCAATTTCTTTAGGAGAAGCTGCCCTGACGCATATAGCGATCCAAACAACAACCAGCCCAGCCTCTTCACTTGGCCCCACGGGACTAACTACACGGTTGTCTTCTGCCCTTGAAAGAGCATGCTTTCAGTCCATGCAAGCAATGGTATACACTAGTATGCGTTGGGATCCTCTCCAGTGTGAGTATAGACACTTAAGAGGTCAATAAATTTGGAATAAGGCAAATGTAGCCAGGTTCATGAGCAGTTACATGGCCTCGTGATATACAAATTAACAACGAAATAATAAAAACGGTTCTCAATTGCTTCCTAAGTGGTGATATGGTCTTTGCGGAGATTTTGAAATTTGAGCACTCTAAGAGCTTTGTTTCTTCAGGAGTACGAGAGCATTTATTCCCTGACAGATGACCACATGCAACGGAAAGAAACATGAAGCATATACCTACGTACACAGGTAAATACATTTATACACGTGCACATAAATATCCATTCATACACGCTCCAGAATAGCTGATTATAGGTCGGACCTCGGACCTAAATTATATCATTTTAGTTAGATGTCTAGCCTGGCCGATTTAAATTTGATATTTTTCATGCCTAAATCCAGCTCATGACGAGCTCAAATATATACATATATGGTATTGCGCACATATATATACATACATATCTGAATACATATGTGTATATATATATATTATGTATGTACCTATGCACATATGCATGTGCATACATACATACATACTGTTTGCCCTTTTCTATCCTGCCGAGCATGCCAAAGAATCTATTAGTGGACAGAAAAATGACAAGTCAAATGATGAGATAGATATGTGAGTACGCCATCAGCATTGGAGCAATCTAAAAGACGGTAATTAAAAGAAGGATATAAGAGTAGCTTGGGTCCAGAATTTTTTACCAAGGACTTTCACACTGTCACATCACCATTCAAATGAAATAGATTTGAATAGTAATAGAGGTATGATTTATATTATAATAGTAAAAAATTTAAGTTAACACTACTCATAGGATGAAATGATTACTGATAAATTATGCAAAAGCAAGGTAAAATGCATTGATAAGTTGGATTGTAGAAGGATCCCCTATTCAGATTATAACTTGATATTTATAAGTGGTTCTTATTAATCAATAACCTAGGTGTCATTACTCCTCTTGGACACGTATCCTCATTATTATATACTATATGTAGCCTACTATTGCTATAAATGATAAGTAATACTTTCCATCTCTCACACCATATATAGTAAGAAATTGGGTACCATTAATCGCTATGAACATTTGTTTTTATTGTTGTATACCACATAAGCCAGTATTTCTAAGCATTGTAACCTGTTTGACCTCTCCTTCCATGTATGGGTAGTTAGAATGGTTGGCCAACCACTATCTTTGAACTTTGCTCTATTAAGGCTTCATCCTAGGTCGAAGATTCTCACTCCTTTAGGTGTACATTATTCACTCTGCTAGCACCCTTAATATTTTGGCCTGCATCTTCCTTTGTGTATTGGCCTTTTGATTATAATCAGGCCACAATGGTGTAAACATATACATACATATGCTTGTACACACATACATAACTATATACATACATAAGTATGTACATACATACATGTTTACATTTCATACAAGACTTCCATGTCTATAGGAGATTGTTGGAGAAGTCTTTCTCATGTTACTTATTTCATTAGCCAATCATTTCTATTTGACAACGAAAGAATGGTAATGTTTGCCAAAAAAAAAAACAAAGGAATGATGAACTTTTCTTTTTATGGTTAACATGAGCATGATGACTTGGATATTCAAGCTCGTGGCATTGTAGATTCTCAAATTCTTTTGCATAAGTTTAGCATTATTTTGTAACAGAGATGCACATAGGTGTGGACCAACTAAAGAATTGAGCCAAGCTGGTCTTGTTTGTGTGCACGTTTGGGTCAATATTCAGGTAACCTAAACCTGAACCAACATGATATGTGTACATGTAAAATTAGTTTATAATGACATATTAATTATGTACAAATTGTATATGATTAATTCTTATAATTTTCTCTCATGGTTTTGATTAATTATTGCATTTTTGGATAAATTATTGGCTCATTGTGATTGTAGTATGTAACATGTTATATTCTACAATTATAATGATATCTTGGATCTTCCTGTCATAGTTGTCTTTGCATTTATTTTATACTGCCTTTTTGCATTTTAGCATCATTTATTTTTGACTTTTTTAAAATTTTGTTATTTATTTTAATTTTTTAAATGTTTGGATAAACCATAAACCGATTTGAATCAATCAAATCTTCATTGAGTCTAGTTGGGTTGGTTGTGATTTGATTCATTCTTTGCGGTTCCAAAATTGGAGAATTGATTGGGATTGGGTTGATATATGCCAGGTTACTCTCTAACCCAAACCAATGCGACCCATGCGCACTCATAATGAGAAGCTAAATATGTAACAATTCTCATACAACATAGGTTGATTATGACATGAGGTATTTATTTTCATCCTCGGAGCCAAACGTCACACATGTAAGACATGTCATAAGTTATATCAGTTATGTATGAAGATGTAACTATGCCGAGCTAAACTAAGCTTGTTTTGCAATTATTTTAAAAACTACATTTTAGTATCAAGCTTGATTTATTTATACTTAATCGATTCCAATTCAAGATTAATTTTGACTCGAATTAAAGACTAACCTAATCAGTTATCTTGATAACATTAAATAAAGTTGAAATGTTCTAGTTTAAATCTAGCTGGATTCAATCTTCAACTAAGATTTAGTAAATATATACAAACATTTAAATTTATAAAAAGCATTTAGTCATTAAACCAAAATCTAGAAAAGTCATTAAATACACTGTGAAATGTATTATCACACCATTAAACATAATAATTTTTCTAACACATTAATTAATTTTTATGATAGTATATACATTATAAAATTCATATGGTATAATATAATATGTATTACTATATTTATAATACATTATACGATTTGATATTTTTTAAGGCAAAGAACCTGACTTGAATTGCTGATAATGACATGAAAATTGTAGGGCTGAAATTTGATCGGATACAGATCGCATCCCAGCATATTTATATCCCTATTTATTTATCTGATGAATATAAATACAGATATAGATATTATTCAGATGAAAAAAATTATATTCATATTGTTTTAAATGGATATGAATACAATTTGAAAACTGAAAGTATGAATATAATTACAAATATAAGTTGGATAATTAAACTTTATAACTATAGAATCAAAGATATTACTAAATAGATGATAAATCAAGTTAATAGTATATTTATATGATTATATATTTTTTTAAATTAATAATTACTATATAAAATTATATAGAATTACAAATAGATTCGAATATTTGAATACGGATCAAATAATTGTCTATCTATATTCATATCTTTTTTTTTTTATGGATATGGATATTAGTTGGGTCATCAAATTTTCATCCATTTTTGGATTGATTTAGATATGAAAAAAGATCCGGACGGATATTATCAATACCACTTTCATTTTTTTGGATACAAACGGACGGTCACACTAATTTAGTGCGAGAGCAGCCCAATAGATCAAGATATAAAAAATCTCGCAACGCTTGCAGGAAAACCTCGCCTTACCTCCATAGTCGGACACCAGATTGCTCAGTAACAAAAGTCGCCACCCAATCTACTGTTGTGTTTGCCTCTCTATAAACATGTCGGACTCTCACAGCAGCAGCTCGATGGAGGAGGCTCTGATATCCCAGAGAAGCAGATAACCATCAAGCTGCCTAGCCTCCATCTGGATCCACGAAATGACAGTAGCAGAGTCACCCTCCAGGATAATCCACTCCGCATGAAGCTGCTGCCTAGTAAAGATGACACCTGTCCAAGCAGCGTGAAGCTCTGCAGTCGAGACTGAAAGCTCAAAAAGATAGAAACCACTAGCTGCTAAAAGCCTCCCATCTGAGAGATAACAAAGCCAGCTTCGCACTCGCCCATCGGGACACTATCATCGAAGTTCACCTTGACAAACCCCAAAGGTGGGTCCCATGAAATGAAAAGAACCCTATGGATCACTATCGAGGCAGCCAGAAAGTTTCAGAGATCGAGGATGTCACGGGATGAAGCAGCAGTATCAAACTGATAGTACTCCTAAGCTAAACAGATAGCTCGCTCTAACACCCGATGAGCAGGAATCACTTCACCGTTGAAGATAAGGCTGTTCCTGGATAGCCAGATCTGATAGGCAATATAAGCCAGCCATCCTCCCATAATAAACATCTTATCAACAATACTTTGATGGATCAAACTCAGAAAGGATGCCAACTAAGGGCCAGGACTCCTCTCCCAAGGATAATTGCTCACTCGTCTCTAAATCGTCCTCATCCAAGAGCAATGCAGGACAGCATACTTCACAGACTCGTCCTCCATCTCACAAATCGGGCACAAGATCGGAATCTCCATGCCTCACTCTTGAAGTAAAGTCCAAGTAGGGAGTCGGTCCCAGGCAAGCTTCCAAGAAAGTTCGCATCCAAGGATGAGCAGTGACTCTCTAAATCTAGGTGACCTCAATCTGTCTAGAAGGCAGCGGGGTGTATAAACGAGTGAGGTCTCTCAAGAAAACCTTCAAGCAGGAGGAGCAACCCCAGACCCTCACATCCTGTGTAGGGTGCATCGAAAGCAGGATGGCAAGGATCCATTCTGCAAGTGGCCTCCCAAAGTAGCGAGTGATCTCCTATACTCTTCAGCCCAAAGCATCAATAGTGATGAGGTCAGACACCCGTACGTGGTTCTCTACCATGGTGCTCACAAAGGTCAGCCAGCGAGATGAGGACAGCTGGAGACCCAAGCATCCTGGATCACTACAACTGAGCGACCATCGCCTATCAGATATCTGACCTACTCCATCACCTCGAGTCCTTGAGCATAAATCTCCCTCCAGATGAAGAAGCACTCTCTAGCTAGCTAGAAGGGGGTCCCCTAGCTCTACTCACCGTAGCGGGCTTACATCACATTGCTCCACAAATAGATTGACTGAAGTAAAAATCTGACAGCATGTCTAACAATCAAAGCCTCCCTCCTCGCCAACAAAGAATGGATCCCCAGGCCACCATCCCACAAAGGCTGACACACAACCTCCCAGGAGAGCAGATAGAGTGGATGACGATCGCGCCTAGATCCCCAGAGAAAGTTGCGAAGCTGATGATCCATTCATCTAATACAAGCAACCGGAACAATCTTATTGGCCAGGAGGTAGATAGGAACTGAGCTCAACATCAATCTCACCAAGGTCGTCCTCCCTATGAAAGAGAGGGCCCTGACCTGCCAGCCCTAAAGGTGCTCCTGAATTTGCTACTTCAAGGGCCTACACTCTACCATCGTAGCCGACGACCGGTGATCGGAACACCAAGATAGGTCAGTGTCTCAGACTGCTCACTAATCCCTAAGAGCTCCCTGATCACCAACCTGACCTGGGGCTTCATCTGTGGCTGAAAATATTGCAAACTTCTGAATGTTGACCAACTGTCCAGAGGCTTGACAGTAGGCCCTGACAATAGCAGCAAAAGGACTCTGCATTTTGGGTTGAAGCACGTCCGAGGAGGAGGCAATCGTCTACAAAAAGAAGATGCAAGAGCGGTTGAATAGCACGAGGAGGCCAAAACGGCTCCAGGGCCTGGTCCTAAGCCGCAGACCTCAACTCTCAGGATAAAACATCAGCATATAAAATAAACAAGTAAGGTGAGAAAGGACAACCACCGCGAAAGCCCACAGAAGAAAGAAAGTACTCCGTAGGGGTGTCGTTGATGAGGATGGCAAAGCTCGAGCACTTGATGCAGTCCATGATCCAAGCAATCCATATCTCACCGAAACCCAGCTCCTGCAAAGTTCATCGGAGGAAAGCCCAACTCAGCCGATCATACGCCCGCTCCATATTAAGCTTGATTGCCATGAGGCTGTAGCGACCGGGAGCTCTCTAGAGGTTGTGCATAAACTTCTGGACAAACAAAATATGATCGGTAATAGACCGACCACCAACAATAGCTCTCTAAAAAATTATCTTGTAATTACTACAAAGTAAAGAGGAGTTGCTATTATTATCTTAGCATATTGATTTACTAGTGCATACCAATATTTTTTTTTAATTATAGTACAATCAATTATTTGGTTGACGAGTCCTGAGCACGTAATTACATGTTGGAGTCACAACATGCAAGCAGTTTCTTACGGGTAAATTATGAAATTAATAGATCAGCTGATAATAAAATTGGAAACTAATTTCAAGTCTATACGCCAAATTCAAGAATGTTTCAATTGAATTTGTATCGAGCTTGATCGCAAAATTAATTCAAGCTGATTCTGAGTTGGGCTAGAGCTTCTCATATCAATTAACAGCCACAGCTGTGCAAGCAATATATATGGAGCATAGATTCCACCAAATATCTTAAATAGGTTGGTCCAAGTTCAATAGAAGTCCATTCTTGCACAGATTTCTTTTCCAACGCCATCAAAATCCGCTTTGGCAGTGGAGCACTCAACAGCCGCCAAACTTTCTACACGGTTCGGACTGGGTTCATCCGAATCCTCTCCAGCGGATTGGAATTGTTGGAATGGTTTTATCCAGTTAGTGGACGACATTGACATTTTCCAGATAACCTCCTTCATAGCTTTGGCCATGCCTTTTTCTCTGTGTGTCTCAGAGAAATTATGGAAGATAGCACATACATGGCATATTTTTCAACAATAACGGAAAGTCAATCAGTAACCACGTTATGGACCCGCTGTCTGCAACATAGCTCCAATGCGAAAGGAGAAGAGTTTAGGGTGCTGGTAGCGCCGTGAGCATACGGAATGACTTAAGCATTTATATATAGAAAACGCCTCCTTTATATACTTTAGTGTAACATTAAATTACATGCCACTTATCCGGGCAAGCAGTGAGTTGGATAATCACCACCAATACTGGAGTTCAGGCCACCGTACCAAAGGTGCCATTAGTGGGTGGGTGATCATGAATCTAATTGCAGAAATTTCCACCGAGTTAAATGTGATTTCACTAGCTTCATTTTATATGATCCATCCTGCAAAACTCATAAAATCTGTGCATGCATATATATATAGTAGGAAATGTGCTAATGATAATTTTTTCAGTAATTTGAGACCTCTTGGAGAGTGCTATGATTATTGAGCTCTGCATCCCTCAAGACTCTTTCAATAGTTGTTCAACGGACCAATTCTTTGTAAGCAGAAACACATTTAATTAATCTACAGTCCAAGGAGATATTGATTTTCCCCAATAGCCTACATCTTGGGAGGCTTTTCCTGTTTTGGCCAGGTACCACAACATTTTCCTTCATAAACTAATTGGGTCGTTAATCCAACCTTCCAATTAAACTAAAAAAAGAAAAAAAAAAACAGCAAAGAGAGAAGAATTCTCGGATAAAACAGATATCCTAAGGTCCATCAAATGAAGGTAAACTGTTGCTCTGCTTGGCTTTGTCTTAGGTTGGCGTGCAACCGTCCACTTCGACTGTGGAACAGGTTAGAAAACCTTCCACGTGGCCTTGATGAAGCAATGCTGCCCTTATCTTCCAGCGGACTTGAAGTGTTGTCATCGTTACACTAACAAATAGTGCATATGACTTTTTCGGGAGATAGACTAATACGTTTAGGAGGAATTATTAGCTGAAATAAATCTATTATATCTTGCACTATTCAATAATAAATCAATATATTATTTAAAAAATAATTTTTTTCATTCAAAATAATAAAAAAATTATTTTTATTCAAAAATTTTAAACAAGCATTGACAACAGTGCATCATTTTATTTTTTTAGATGATGTATTGATTTGTTATTAGATGGTATAAAATATATCTGATAGGTTTGTTTTAATCAATAATTTTTTATCATAGCCGTGCATATTTAATTTGTCGGGATCCGAAGACTCCAACAGAATCACGGGATAATCGGGAGGGAATACGAGACTTATCCCCCAAAGACTATTCCACGCTTGATCTACTTTTGCCCGAAAGACCTTACAAAGCCATTATGAAATAGGATAACCATATGGCAGCGGGTAGAAGAAGACTCGTTCATTCATAAATGTAACATTGCTAAATTCCGTCTGATCTGCGAACAAGCACAAGCCAGCGAGGTGAATAATTCTTGCGTTCGAAGGCCGCCATAATTTACTCGACCAGTTTGCTTAGCAGGCCGACCTTGGACCATCATCCAAGGACACCATGGTCAGATTGGGCGTATGGGACACGTCCATGAAAGAAAATTGGCACCAGCAGCCTAGACACTTGTCAGCACAAACGCTAAAAGGATGCTGACTCCTCACACAAGAGAAGCACGACTAATGATGATAGGTGTACGTAGATATGAGAGCACCCATGTTAAGCTCATAAACTCCAACTTGAATAGAGACAGAAAGCCACAATTATTTCAAGCTCTTTTTCAGTGAGAAATGTGAACAAGGCCCAAGATGGTTCTCCCCACCTACACCATTATCTCGGAATTATTCTACGGTTGATGTTCCATGGAATATTTTCATTGTGACATCATTTTTCAATGAATTGAGACTTTCAATGCTCCAAGTAGTATCATTACCAAGGTATAAATTTCTAAAACAGGAACAAACACCCACGAGCATGAATATCCCCTTTTAGATTAGATGAGACCCTCCTATATATTCTGGCTCGGTTGGTTTAATCATTTGGAAGGAGGCCATTGTTTATCGGACAAGGTAATGCTGCTTCTTATTTTTAAGAAATAATATGGCATTAAATATTCGATCAGATCGACATTTGAATTAGCCCGCAACGTAACTAGATATGCAAACAGATACAAATCATAAGTTTTCTTCTGCTTGATGTTAAAAGAAAACTGTTTGATATTAACGTGTTATGTTTACTAATTATGTTACGTACTCCAATGGTCTGAACATTGTACCCAGATGCAAATTTATAGTTTCGAAACTGATACGTAACTTTAGTCTTATAGCCCTTTGGCACGTTAGGCATGTAGGTGATAGAAGAGCCCATGCGAATCCTTCTAGCTTCCCATATACTTTGGCTTAAAATCCCCGGGCCACCTCTGTCTGCTCCCCTCCTGCTACTATCAAGCTACAATCTTTGAGCTATTTCCGCATCCTAATATCACTCTCGACTTCCTCCTATAAATACCCCCTTCCCCTCCCCGAGGCCAACACGACACACCCCATAGACCTCCGCTAGCTCTCTTCCTCATCCCAAATGGCCTCCCAACCTCATTCTCTCTCCTCCTCCTCTCCCCTTACTCCTCTTCACCCTCTCCCACGCCGCCACCTTCAACATCGTCAACAACTGCCCCTACACTGTCTGGGCCGCTGCCGTCCCCGGCGGTGGCCGCCGGCTCGACCGCGGCCAATCCTGGCGCATCAACGTCAACCCCGGCACCACCGGTGGACGCGTCTGGGCCCGCACCGGCTGTTCGTTCGACGGCAACGGCAACGGGCACTGCCAGACCGGTGACTGCGGTGGTAAACTTGCCTGCACGGCCTACGGCAGCCCACCCAACACCCTCGCCGAGTTCGCCCTCAACCAGTTCCAGAACCTCGACTTCATCGACATCTCCCTCGTCGACGGCTTCAACGTGCCGATGGACTTCAGCCGACCTCGGGCTGCAGCAGGGGGATCCGGTGCACGGCCGACATCGTCGGGCAGTGCCCAACAAGCTCAAGGCCCCGGCGGTTGCAACAACCCGTGCACCGTCTTCAAGACTAATGAGTATTGCTGCAACTCCGGACGCTGTGGACCGACCAACTACTCCAAGTTCTTTAAGGACAGATGCCCGGATGCGTACAGTTACCCCAAGGACGACCAGACCAGCACCTTCACTTGCCCCGGAGGGACCAACTATAAGGTTATCTTCTGCCCTTGAGGTCCTGCGTTCGTCCATGCAAGCGCATATTGGACTCTTGGGAGCTGGTAAACTACTAAATAAAGTGGACGCTAGCAGGTTCACGAGCTGCTCTGTAGGCCTCTGAGATTTGAAATAATTGAATAATAAAAGATGCAGCACATAAGGTGCCGTTGTACGCTTAAAACAGCACGTGACGGCTGTCGCACCCTGTTGCATGTTTCACACAAGGTCACACGTTCTTGCACACATATTTACAGTAGTTGCTGCGCGCAGTTTTATCATATATATTGATTAAAAAAAATAGATTTATTATATCAGCACACATTTATATTTATGTACAGATAATTATTTATTATTACATATATATTAATGGGATTGGAATTTAGTTCGGATGGATCTGTGGCCCATTGGTTGGACTTCGGGGCTCGATCCGAAAGAATTCAGATCGAATCTAGATTTAAATACAAAATCGATTTATATTTCAGGTCAGATTCGGAATTATCTTTGACCTGACTCAAGTCCGGCCTGAATCCGAATGCGGGCTCGAATGTCACCTCAAAGATCAATCCAAAGCCCAAACCCTGTTGAAGCTATGTAATTCTCATTTTGATTAGCAAAATCCTCAAAAATAACATTCAGTGTTTATTTGGGATCAAAAAACGTCATGATAAATTCTTCTATCAGTTTGTAGAGAAAGCATTTGGCTCAATGGGAACTTTGCATTTTTGACAAAGAGCACATCACCAAGTGATGGTGGTTGGATAGGACAATTATTCAGTCACCAATCCTAAAAACACTTTCTCTATGTGATATGTGGGCTCCTCTGATCTTTGCTCATGTGATGTTAGATCTGCCGGGGAGTGATAAATCATCATCATGACTATCTAAAATATTCCCCATTTTCCTTTCAGCCTTGAGCTTTTTACAGAAGAGGTTTCAAATCCTGATAAATAAGGCATGGAATTTAGGCTGCGGTTCTTATGTTGGTTCCTCATCCTACCAAAAAAAAAAATCTATTCCGAAATGACAGCAAATGGCCAAAGGGTTTCTCTACTTTGGGCCGAGCTCGTGTTAGACTCGAGCTAAGCAGGGTCTCAAGCTGATCCGAATGGATTCAGACAGAGCTCGGATTTGGATCTAAAATCGGATCTGGATTTTTATAAATATTCGGATCTAAATTTGGCCCAAAATTCAAAAATATTTTTCAGCCTGGCGCAACCGAACCCGGCCCAAATCGACGGTACGTATTAGAGATAAGTTGTACAGCTGATGGAGACCAAGAATTAAAAAATTTTGAAATTAGGAGCGGATGTAGAAATGTCAATTAACAGAGATTAAAAGCTGTAGTCCACTCAATGGAGAGACCGACTGACTGTATATCAATGTACTAGGAAGAATTTCTATTGGATTTACTGCAAACAACTATGATTGATGCCATCCAAGTCATCATCAAATGCTCTATCCTATTTAATGACCCACATGCATTGCATAGTTTGAAATGATTAGTACACAAAAATTATCAATTAACAATAAAATATTTTACTATAAATCATAATTTATCTCTACTAAGTATCATGAAGACAACGAAATAAAAAATCCATCATGAAATATTATTTAAATAACTTTGTTGTACATAAAATTATATTTTATTGTTAATTCTTGTTACTATATTTTTGATACCAAATACTTCCATTCTGATCTTTTGGTGGAAATCATTCGGTATCTAGTTATAATATCTTCAAAATGAAAAATTATTGCCACAAATATCGTGAACTTTAGTGATGATATATTTTTTTTCATGAATTGATTGTTAATTTTAATGATAATGTTAAAATCATTTATAAATATAAACCTATGGATATAAAATTATTTTAATAGTTTAAATATGCCATTCATAACTTTTTTCGATTTATTTGGTATAGTTTTATATATAAATTTATGTTTATTACTTAATAAAAGGTGTATGATAAATGATTTATTAATATAGAATGGTGCATAATATCTTTTATCTATTCTCATGAAAAAGAAACTCTAATACTTATTTCTTATTAGAGAGAAATTTAATAAAATTGATTATATATTATATTTAATTATAACATGAATAAAAAATCATAAACTATCTATTTTTAGAAGACTTT
>KE505881.1:185206-195563 GCA_000441515.1 Elaeis oleifera | reverse complement strand
CCATAGCCAATCATAAACATCCTGCATCTCTGAGAAGCAAAGAAAGATGAAGGGGTGTGAGCTTTACAGCCCAGTAAGAATTACCATATCATACCAACATAATAATATAATCTGAAAATAAAATAAGCAATAACACATAAAAGTCGATGTTTAATATCCAGAATACTGCAAACATTTATAGATTATCTGTTTTGTCAAAGGAGATGCATCATCATATGTGAAACAATTTTATTCAACGATTATTTCATGTCTTATCTTTTCATTCTCTTCTATTATCACATCATCTTTAATCCTTTTCTTTTAGTTTTGCTTTGGTAACTATTCATAAACATTTACACTACAACCTAGTGACTGTGATGTCCAAAATCTTTGGTTTTCAGCTTTTGACCCCAAGGATCATGAATTATATATATTATCATGAAATTTTTTGTTCATAAAATTAATGGATGGTTTCCATTCACACAATTCAACGAGCTTCAGAAGGCTTTTATATTTCAGTTCTATAAATTTTTCATTGACCTGTTTTGTTATGTTTTAACCTTTTCTTTTTTGAAGTTATGTTTATCTATTTTCTCATTGTACAGAATTCAAACATTTCCGCATCTTTTACTGGTGGAAGAGAGAGCAAAATCTTTTACTGGTGGAAGAGAGAGCAAAACACGAGGAGGAACTCTCATTTTAAGAAACAATGGTCTCAGGATGAACCCCCTCCTAGTCCAAGCAGTCCTCCAACTATTCCAGCTAACACCCCACAGAAACAGTAGAGGAGCAGCACAGTAGAGGAGCAGCTGATGCATTTTCCATCTCATATCTTGCTTCTCCTTAGAGTCAATTGTCCTAGTTCCTTTGTACAAGTTGATGGCTTCATAAAGTGTGACGGAAAGAGCAATTGGTACCTGCATAGCATGAAATGTCAGTCAAGTTTTTTTCCACCAATATGCCATTTTTTGAGCCAAATAATTGTTTTCCTATGACAACCTGGCAGGCATTATCAGTTACATGGTAGGATTTGTACTGTCTTTTTATTTTTTATTATTTTTTGTTTTAATTTTGATGGAAAGCATTTGTGCTTTGTCAGTTGGCCAGATAAGCCATCAATCAAGTGGTGGTATGATTGATCTATCCACATGTCAAGAAGATCAAAAAGATCACTTGGATGCCGGATAGCTAACCAGGAAGTGGATAGATTTAAGTTCAACCATTTGTAACCACCTGCTAGCCAGCTAACTGGTGCTTAAAATTATCCACCGTTTTGTCGAAATTTCAAGACTTGGTAGATTAGGGAAAAACTGAAAAAGTAAAATGTAAGAAGAGAGAGCATGTTCAAATTTATTTCAGCCTCTCCATGGAATAAAGTTAACCAAGGTAAGTGGCTTTTTGGGACTTTGACCAAAGAACTTTAATCCTCATTTTGTAATGGCTGTTTTGCTGGTTAAACTGATAACTTGCCTTTAACCAGCCAGCAACCAAACACAACCAAAAATAATTAAAGCCATTGTTTTGTCTGCTTAACTTCAAAGATGTTGGCGTTGGTTTCAAATGGTACTTGTTATGAAGCTAGAAACTGGATCAAATGGTATGCGTTTGAGATTTAACACAAGTCACTGGAAGATTTCTACGTTATTCTACGTTAAAAAAAAAAAAAAGAATAATTGATATGAGAATTATTTTGGTACGCTGATGGATAAGAGATGGATACAATAGGAACTCAAAAGTGATTAAGACCATAATTCTGTGGCTTGCATGGGCTATTATCAGGAGTTTGAGTCACATTCCTGTATTAAAATAAGCAGCATGCCTTTCTGGTAGCTAGATCACAGAAATTTGGTTGTGGGATAAGATATGTGCATAAAAAAAAGTGAAATTTAAAGAAATCAAGTCTTTGCAAAAGTACTAGTTTAGTGTGAAGGTAAAGCTGAGCTTATGTGAAGTAATTAGAGTCAAAATGATCAAAAAATGACATGGCAAGGAAGCAAACAACATATAGATGAAGGCCAAGGGATATTTGCTCTTCCACTGAACAGGTTGATTATCAAAATAAAGCTGAAATGAGAGATCAAAGAATACATCAGTTGATGTTAGATTGAGAGTGGTGAGCATGAAATATCATTTCTGATTCAAATGGTGGTAAACTGACATGCTTACACAGTGATAAATCTGTTTCTCTTCTATGTATTTCCATAAAGACTACTCTTTTTATGTGTCTTTGGAATTTTTCTAGGCTGTTTCCATGTTACACTTTTTCGGGACTGCTTGAACTTTTGTACATGTTGATCATTTAGTTCCAGATTTGGACATTGAATACACAATGTTATATATTACTCCCTTCAAAACATTTGATATTAGCAGTGTCCTCTAGTTTTTTTTTTTTCAAGACCAGTTATAAGTGTGTGAACATCATTTATTTTAGTATTAAACTATCCAATATTCCAATTATTGTTGTTAGTTAGAAAATAGAAATGAGATCTAATGCAGTAAATGAACATTTAGTTATCCAGTGATTTGAGGTTCCAATGACTCCTGTAGGATAAATGTTGGAGTATTTCTATCGATTAGTTATGTCATATAGAGCTACGTCAGACATTAAATTACTTTGATTGGAATTATCTAGGGGATAATTTTATACTTTTTAAGATGTACAATTAAACCTATTTCTTGATTCAATAGATGCCTAAAAAAAGTGAATGTGATACCCAAATAATGATTGATATGCCAAAAGCAGGTCCAATTATACCTCTTCCTTATCACTACATAGAATGTAACAACATAGGGATCCACATTCAACATATATCTTTACATATACTCAAATGACCCCTTCTCAAAATAATAGTGTAAATAATGCTATTTCCATCTGGTCTTTAACCAAGATAATACTTGTGTATCTGAGAGTATAAGAAGAAGAAAAGAAACTATTAAGGAGATTATACCTGTAAAGCATTTAGAACCTAGTATTCTATCGAGCAGGTTGTGGCATATGTCTGTATATGTATTCCAGAGGAAAGAAAATCATGATATATGAAAAGTTTGATAGCATATAGTATACAATCATCAAGATAACAGTAAGAAAGACATGGTATCGAGGACATGAAAATTAACTATTAACAATGTTCTTTTTTTTTATTTTTTTAAAATTTTAAATCTAGACAAGCAATCTATCACCTTAACTATCTGCACCGCAAGGAATGCCACCCACACAAATAGCAGCAGCATAAACTCTTTCCAATAGATGTTTCTTTGATTGGAACTTGGAAGGCAGAGTTCATCAGAATTCTGATAAGAGCAAATGAGTTAACCACAGAACCTAACTCTTCTTTTCTCAAAAGAAAAGGGAAAACAAACCTACCTCATCATCTGGTGACAACGTGACCTGTGCATTGGCAGCAGGAGCACCTGGGAGTGGTTTGTATTCCAGTTCTGGACTCTGAAATTCAAAAGAAAGATAATACTAGTTTTCTTACAAGTAAAAACTACAAATAGATTAACAAGAGAAAAAGATCCATGTATATCAAGGTTCGCCGCCTCAATACCATGCACTAATTCAGTACTTGTACAGTATGGTATGATCAGCACACATCAGTAACGACAAATCTTGGCATGCATGAATGATGCTGTGCATATAGTAGTGCAGATGTAATAGTCACGAGAGAGAAGAGGATGGTTCTTAATCTTCTTACTGCTTATTTATTGAGCATAAGTAGATTATAGTTTTAAATCGCTTCAACTACTGATGTGGACCTTTTGTCATACTTACCATTTGATTGAGAAGCAAGCAGCTTGGCAGCTTCCTGAAATGTAAGAATCACAAGAACTCTCTTAATCAAGTTTCATTTAAACAGATCAGAAATTTGAAAGCAATGAGGTAAGGAACAGACCTTTTTCAGTATGGATTCTTATTTCCATGTTTCTATACCTTTGAAAAGTTTCTTTGTTGATGTACCTGGCATTAATCACACCTATTTAGTATTTCATATCCCTTAAACATAGTGTAATTATTTAAAGTTTCCATAGTAGATTTACGAGATAGTTGCCTGCGGAAGTAGATTTACGAGATAGTTGCCTGCGGACACAAGGACCACAAAGGGGAAGAAAGAAGCATCCAATTACTGAGATATAGAAAAGCATGAAAACATTCTCATTAATTACTCTAAGATGATTGTCACGGAATTTGGAGAAACTACCAAACATGAACTACATTGGGAGTAGATATTTTTTGAGCCATGATATTGCTTATAAGGTTAATTTTCATCAAGGGCAACAGTTAGATTCTGCCAGAAACTCCACTTAAAGTACTAATGCATGGAAAAAGAAATATAATGAAGCTTCTGGAGAATTGGTTACGAGCAAATGATCATCATGAAAATTACTAAGCTGCTGACATGGAAAATGCTGAGGATATGAATAAATAATACTCGGTACTTGGAGACATGACTGTTTTTGGATAATAATAAGGATAAAAAATTGCCAGATCATGGGATTAAAAATGTCAGATGAAAGCTTTTAGTGACGGAGTAAGAAACAACCTTCACAACTAAAATACAGAAACTCATGATCAACCAGTTCGGACTTTTGTTAGAAGTAGTCTTGCTTTTGGCTCAACATGTGGGTGATTTTTTCTGTTGATTTGATTGTATAATTAGCTTGTGCGGTAAAATTTAAAATTTTGTTGTAGTGGAAGTGCTATTATAGCTTCTGTATGCAAGAAGATGAAAACTTATTAAATCCTTTGTATTATTGTAAGAACTAATCAACCAAATCTTCCGAGGGAAGCAGAAACAACATATATGAGATTTCACATGATAAGATGCTTGGAACATTAGATGATCCTAAGTACTTAAATTTCTTTTATGGAGGTGATGGCCATAAGGAATTTGGTTTATCGTTTTACCTAGGAAGAGGATAACGAGGAGAACAGTGACCATCCAATCAGCAAAAATGACGTCAAAAGCGACTCCAATGCTGATGCCCAACATAAGCATGGGCAGAAACAGCAAAGCGAGGTCATAATCAATGATTGGCAAGTCCAATGTCGGGTGGCGTAGCCTCAAGTTACAGTACACTGTGGATCCTGCTGCACCCATAACCACACCTGCAAGACAAGCGGTGTTGGATTTAAATGAGGAAATGGAACCCAGATCATGACTTAGAAAAATAAATACAATCAGAGATTCAACTTTGTATGCATAGCAAAATTTAAATTAATACAAAACACCGGGTTCTGAACTACAAAACAGAAGAGTAACCATTAGTTTATTTTGTTTTATATAGCTCCAGATTAATGAGAAACAGAATGCTTAAATTTAGAACCTGCAATGCATCCTTTTCAGAAGAAGAAAGAAATATAGAAAGAAGGAACATTCTATCTACATCACTCCATCTATATTAGTATGTATGCTATGTCGTACACTTGGAGATGGCTGTCGATGTCTTTGGGTCGAAGCCAATGATCAAGGTAAGCATGGGAACCAAAATCCCACCTCCGCCGACACCTCCAATACTGCCCAGAGCAGCACCTAGGAACCCGATGATCGAACCCAACATGACCCTCCAACCCAACTCCCATGTCCTGAATCCAATCCCATCCAATTCGATTCAAGCCCACAATAACAGCAAAAGAAGAAATGATTCACATATACGAATACCAGAACAACAACGGCAAATGAATTGTATTCTAAGAGAAGCAGAGTGAGGAACCACATACTGGCCAAACATGGGTGTAAGAAGAGTCGCATTGTCGAACAGCGAATGAAAGATGTTGCTGAGTAAATTTTTGTAATCCTTCTCTATAATCTTGTTGTGGTTGGTGCTGCTATGTCTGGTGCTAATGCTACCACTTCCCACCTCATGAGGTGAGGATGCGAGGGGCCTGTTTGCTAAGACCACCTCCCTTTCCAAGGCCAGGTTCAATCAAAGGAGCAACATTCCGATCCACCACACCCACCTCTCCGGTCTTCCACCCATTGCTCTCTTTTCCTAACACCTACTTAAAAATGAACTCAAAATGTTCGAAAGCCTCTCACTCTCTTCCCTCTTCTCTTTTTACAGAAGAGATAGCTCTGAAGTGTCTTCCATCCCTCTCTCACTGGTTGGCTGGAATACTACTTTGGTAAGATGGTGGGGTTTTCACTTGCCTTTGCTACAACTCTGTATCTCTAGCTCTTTCCTTCTCGTAACTGCTGCTTGCAATTGATTCTACTCCCTTACATAGAAATACAAAATAGTTCTTACCTAGTATATATACAAAATAGTTCCCTTACAGAGAAAAAGATGTATTCTTTCACCTCATTAGTGTTTTCTAATCTTAAATGGTTTGTGGATAGTAGGTTTGCTATTGATGTTGTTCAGAATATGTGAATATCTTCTAGTCAGTTGGCTCGGTGGCCTGCACCTATGGATTTTAGTACTTTACAAAATCTTAAAGTGAAGGATATTTTGGTAGAGGGCGAATAGAAGTAGGATCAATCTTTAATAAGGCAGTATTTCTCAAATGATTTGGTGAATAGAATTCTTTTGATTCATTGACAGAAGATAGTGTTGATAGGATGGTATTAAGTCCTACAGGATTGATGGGTAGTTTCAGAGTTTTTTACAAGTTTTTAATGCCTTAACCTTCGATTTCATATAGTTTTGGTTGGATTTGGAAGCTTGACGTGAAGAAAAATTCTCTGATCTGATCGGATCACCAAGATGTATTTTAAATTTTTTTTATTCTAGTGATAATATAATAATATTTATATTTATCTTGGTTGCAGCGGAATAGGGATCAAATAGGAGGTCTGAAAGACTAGCCCTCTATTTTGCACGCACGCCAAGCTACGTGGGAAAATGGGTGATTCTTTTGCATCAGTCCTTCAGAAGGGCAGCAAAGGAGGGAAGAGATCCAATCTCGGATGTAACTCTTTGTGCTTAGGAAGTGGATGCTAAGGAGAAGAAGGACGCCCAAAAATATGCACGGCAAGGAAGAAGGGATAGTTCCCTTCTTGTTGCTGCATGCCTCTTCTCACAACTCATGGTGTCCTGGGTTTGGTCGCACAAATATTTCTTAGATCACTGGTTGTAAGAGGTCCTCCCTTTTTATAGTTGAGGTGTCTTAAATCTAATTTGAATCCTTAGTTGGTTAGGTATCCTAACCTTATCCATAGAAGGAGACCGGATGAAAGGAGAGTGCCAACCTCTTCACATAAAGCTTCACGCACGCACATCTTATGGGTAGAATAAATTTAGCGCTCCTTCCCTTCTGGTCGGCCACCTTATGAGAGAGAGTTTCTGGTATTAGGGACTCTTTGATTCTAAACCAAATCACTTCAGGCTTGACTTAAATTGGATCCGATTCGAAAAATCTGTCAATCCTAATCTAATTAGAATTCTGATCCAAATCTAACTTAGATTTTTTAATCTAATTAATCCTTAATTAAATCAAATCTAATCTGAAATTAATTAGGATATAAATTCAAACTCTCATAAATTTTTGGATCATTGATCAGATCATTATCATCTCCAAAATTAAACTGAATCTCAGATCTAGTGTTAGCTAGACATAGTTAACTTATTTAATCTCATATGATCCTTAATTTAATCTTCAATTAAGCTAATCTATTTATTCCATCAAGTCAAGTATTTCAAATTAAACTCATAGACTTGGGTCAATTCTTTTTTACGTTGCTTGACTTTGTGCATGACTCCATAGGTTCGAACACTAAATTGGCAGCATAGGAATAACTTTCTGTACTAATCGAAGTTACTATCTAGCAATCGTTTCCGACGTTCGGATAGATCGAATATATGCAAGGTAATATTCAAGAACTAATACATATGGTTACTGTATAATTCATCCCTTTGACCTCGAATGCTCGAGGATGACTAAAGTTTAACTGTCAACCTTGGATGAGTTATCCACATTGTATTTCAACCTTTCACATCCATCACATGGATTATCTGGGCCCAAGATTTACTTAATTGAAATATAGTGATGCATTATTTTTATAATCCGGAGGGATCAATTCTATCTTGATCCATACACAGACTTCGTAAGTACATAATTATACCCAATAGCCTTCTATCACTGCATTAAAATATAGATAGTCTGACATCAAAGTACAGTGAGTTGCTTGCAAGTCATTATGGTGATCTCAGGTCTGAGGGACTTATGCCCATAGCTTCACGAGCTGTTCTTGACAGCAGAGTGCTCCACAGGTGAGTCACTTATTCAGTGATGATGTACTCCTACATCTCATCTGTATGCCATACCAATATCTCCACTTTTTGATTATAAGGACAACCAATCTATATGGCACATAATGACCTACATTCAATAAACGTCATTATTCTTAATGACATATCATTTGATCGTGAATATATTTAAGAACTATTCAATAAATCCTCCTTTATCGATCATCATATAGTTCTAAGGACTTCATCATAACAGAAAAGTTCTAATAAGGAAGATGTACATCTTGTGATGAAAAATGCCTAATAATTTTTATTCATTCATAATTCATATACAAATTACAAAGAGCACAATTGTCCAAATGATTAGCTTTAGGACATATTTCTAACATGATGCTGATCTAAGAATTGCATTAAAGTTTGTGGAAGATTACATGGCATCGGCTTCCTTGTCATGGCTTCCTCATCCAGAGAGGAGAGGGTTACACATTCCGCATTATATTTATCCTAATATAGAAGAATCCATCTTTCATATTATCTTGAATTGTAGTATGGCTACACAGGTTTGGCGACATGCCAATCTTATTGATACACCTGATATATCATTATTTCTATGGACAAGTTTATCCAGAGAATTGAAAGAAAATTAGTTAGAAGCATCAAAGGTATGAAATGAGTTTGATATCTTATGTTGCTCAGCATATTTAGTTGGCCAAGAATACTTGTATCTTTCAGAAGGCTCGTTGCAATCCTAGATTGACTTTGATGAAAGTTCCCTAATTAGCTAAAGAATTTGTGTCCAACCTCCTCAAAAAAACCTTTGGTAGCAAGAGAAATCTATGATTCCTACTCTATAAATTTTATATCTTCTGGATCGATTTAATTCTCCTAAAAAGCACCATCATTTGGTTTTCTCAAGATTAATTTTGATAGGAGTGTTCAAAATAAAGATAAGTTGGGAGGTGGAGGGGCTAGTTTTGTTATAAAGAGTTTGAGTGGTGTACTAGTGGCAGCAGATGGACTTACTTTTTATGAATGATTGAGTTGTGGGTTGCACTGAAAGGTTTGTTATATGCAATAAAATATCGTAAGGCTTCCGGTATCATTTTTGAAGGATATTTGTTGACAGTGAATAGATGATTAAAGAATCCATCAAGTTTTTGAGCTTCCCATCCAATAGTACATGATTGTCAGAGAATGATTTATACTCTTCTTTCATATGAAGTGACTCATATGTCTAGCAAATCTAATGTCATCATTAATTGGATGGCGACATATGTGGCTAATCATATAGAAACTACTTAATGTACTTCATTTTTAATTTATCTTCTATTTTCGTATATTTATTTTCTAATTCCTATGGATGTATATTTTCTAGATAAGTATAAATAAAATTTGACTTTATCCCAAAAAATAAAGCTTAAAATGTGATGGTCTGGTCTAATTGGATTAGCCCATTAGAAATCGGCTCATGTCCCCACCTAAAACCCCACCAACAAAAAAAAGAAGCCTCCTGAATGGAGTCTTCTTCCTCCTCTTCGATAAATCCAGGATGAAGTCGGAGTCCTAGGCCCTAGAACTTTCTATAAAAAGAACCCATGTCCCTCCAAACCTCTCCATTACCGAGCATAGTCTTCCCTTCCATCTTTCCCTTGTTTGATTTCCGCTATATCCCATGCTTATGCCCATCAAAAATTGGAGCCAAGACACTATCAGAGCCAAGATAAGGCCCCCATTCTTCCTCCTCTCTCTCTTTTCCATCTTCTCTTGGTTTTAGGCACCACTGTTGGCCATCGGTATCGCTGTAAATCCATCATAAAAAAATCCCTTGTTTTATGCTATTATTCTTTTCTCTTCTTTGGCTGCCTTCACCGCTGGCGATCATCATAGAGGGCCCCTTGCATTGGGCCATGGCCAACATTGGGGTCCTAACTGTCGGTGAGTGGGTTGGGATCAGAGGATGACTAAGAAAAGGGCCACGGTTTGGCCCTCTTTTTGATGATTTTTGCAAGCAACCATTGCCCCCAGTTGTTCGCCACTCCACCACCATCGGTCACTTACCCCTGCCACCCATCGTTGGTCTGTCAGTGACTAGCCACGACCCACTCCCTTTGCTCCTTTATTCAGCCAAGAAAGAAGAAAGAAAGAAAAGAAAAGAAAGAAAAAGAAAAAGAAAGAAGAGAGAGAGAGAGAG
>KE505881.1:152237-164381 GCA_000441515.1 Elaeis oleifera | reverse complement strand
TTCAGAGGAGGTTCTGAGAGGGTGGAGTCAGTTTCTTGGAGAAATCTGACCGGTATTAGGCTAGTCGAGTTCTAGTGGCTAGAACTCTTGAAGCAAGGTGAAGAAGGAGCGCTGTCCTTGGTTCAGTTTTCGTGTTGATCACCATTGGAGGGCGGACACTTGGACGTCTTGTGAAAATTGAGATTAGCACTACATGTATTCTTCTTATCCTAATTTATATTTATTGTACTTTGATTATTATAGTTAAAAATTTTGGACATTGGGGTTTCCGGTGCATCGGATGTTTTGAATAAAAATTTTAAACACCTAACCCTTCCGCTGCACCACTGGAACCCATCACGGTTGCACCTTGAAGGAGATCAGGCTCATCAAGAATCTATTTTCTGTGTCTCCTATGATCTGGACTTTTCAGGCTCCTTTTTTCCTCCGAAACTCTCTCGGATGTAGGTCCATCCATGAAAGCTTCATCGGCATGAGCATATTTTTCTGCTCTAGCCAGTATCTCTGCGAAGTCTCAGGGATAAGACTTCTCCAGAGAGTATTGGAGATCATTCTTCAAAAGTATGTCTTTTAAGACGGTCATTGTGATCGACTGATCCAGATCGTGTACTTTCAAAATGCCTATATTGAAACAGCCAAGATAAGATCGGAGAGATTCTCCTTTTTTTTTGCTTTATGTTGATTAGGGAGTCGGACCCCTTTCTTTGCTTCCAACTACTGACAAAGTGGGTTACAAAAAGATGACTCATCTAGTCGAATGACAAGATTGAGCGTGGCTTTAAACTAGAGTACCAGTGTCGAGTCACAACTTTAAGGGTAGAGGAGAATGCCCCATAAAGGGTGGCATCAGCGGCTTCGTGGAGAAGCATTACCGCCTTAAAACTCTCTAAATGATACATGAGGTCCGTTGATCCATCATAACTCTCCAACTGGGGCATCTTGAAATGGCAAGGGAGCGGCTGGCTCATAATCTCAATACTGAAAGGGGGATCGGTGTTATAACCATCATCCCTGGTAAGGGTTCGATTTATAAGGCCCGGATCATTTGATTCACATCCCAGAGCTGGCGATCGATTTCTGCATCTTTGGCGGTGCAGACTCTGGAACGGAGGGAGTAGGCTCGGCCCGGAGTAGAGTCATACTCCGAGAGAGGATTGGGACACCGTCGAGCATCATGCTTTAGCCCCTTAAATGACTTTAATGGGTTTGTCTCTGTAGTTGGGCTTGAGGATGTTCAGGCAAAAATGCAGCAGGTGGTGGGGGATTATTTTGTTGCATTGCCTGCACTGCCGCTGTTAAATCTCAGACTTGCTGGACAGCAGGTTGAACTGGTCCACACCTACAGCTGCTCCAGGTGGTGGATCGATTGGCGGTGGAACCTCTGATGGTGGTGCTTGTACTGGCTGATCAGGTAGATTATCTGTCGGTCGAGAGGTTGCGATGTTGGACGGACGGAAAGACGCTCCTTTGCATGGGGCCATAACAATTTCAAAGGCTCTCTCCTCTCCTTCTCAGAGCAGGCTTATCCTTTCCTCTAGCACCAATTTGTTGTGAAAGATTTTCGACCCCATATGAAAAATGATTGGAGCAGATGGGAGATCACCGGAGCAGCGTTCCTGTAAAATAACTTCGATCGAGACTAATCCTGATGAGAACCTTCGATGGTCAAGTCAGAAATCTGGCACAATAGAGGAGGAGGGGAAATAATGAGGGAGCAAAAGATACTTTTTACGCACACACGAGCATATGTGGGGGTCTCCTTATTACCTCCATTTATAGGAGGATTAGTGATAATGAGCTGTACAGATTATGTCAATTGGTAAGTCGTCTTTCGCCTGACGTGCAGTCGACAAAAGAGGCGACATAACATAGGCTTAGTAGGTACATAGGCGGCGACTGGAATGACGGTAATATTCTGACTTGATATGTTTAGATAAAAGTTATTATTAACCCTTGGGTCTGTTCATGGGATGGTTGTCTACTGTCCAGCGCCCGATCTCTCAGACGTCGAAGTCGGAAGACCAACAGGAGTTTCTACTATTAAATCGAAGGCATCGGTCAAAGAGGAGGATCGGTCGATTGGCTCGAGTTCATCCATCTACTAGTTGGTAGGGATTGAGATTGACTACAGGGATACGGATACCGGAAGGCTTCCTGCAGGGTCCTATTCGAAGGGTCAATATTATAGAGGCCAACCTTCTAGAAATGATTAGTTGTAATAGTCAAATACCCCTGGTCCGATTAGGAATAAGGATTGACCAAGAATCTTAGAGAATAGTTGTGTTTTTTCTGGTTCAATACTCGATGCCAGAAGTTATTTGGGGGGGATCGGCTACCTATGGTTGGATAAGGCATGAAATATGTGGCTGGATTAGAGGATCGGTGCCATCACTTTAGCCAAAGTCCCTCCAAGAGAGGATTGAGGTCAAAGGTGAAAAGACAAAGGATCATTATTACTGTACCCTATCGTATAGAGCCATTTGAGGTATTTAAATACCTTTGACAGTAGCCATAAATTGGCTCGATGCGCAGTTAGCTGTGAAAGAGACGGTGATAAGACATGGTGTGCGACAGATGAGCAGAGTGACACGACCGGATGACAGAGCCTTTCGGATCAACAAGGAGGATCGTCAGGTGTTCTTCTGCTTGAATTCCAGATAGGGATCGGAGAGGACATGGCTGTGCCAAACCTTTATATAGGAGATCGGTTCTATCTAATGGTCAACGAAGGTGGGTTCCATTGCCGAACCCTATGGGGGGATTGGTTTTGCCCCTTCCAGCAATGTATGGTGTCATCTATCTTTTTTCTTGTGGGCGCTCCTCAAGGACACAGTCAGCAGTTCTTTCAGACCAACCGCTAATGGAATCTCAAGATGCACCTTGTCAAGCAGAATCGAGGGCCTTAACCATTTCCGTTAATCTATAGTGGCTAACGTATTATCCCCTCCAATAGTCTGGTAGCCCTAGAATGTCAATCGAACATTCTCTTAATTCTCTTAATTCAAAATATAGCTCCACCAGAGCATTAGCATCTATGTTCCATCTCACATGTATTCCACATCTTAAATGGTGCATCTCGTGTGCAAGGCACGTATCCTTTGTAGGTTAGAATTCATTTTATGTCTCTATCAATTGTTAAAACATTGATTGTTATCCTAATGAAAGAGTAAACTCATTTATCTTATCTTCACTAAATGTCAATAAGGTGGTGATCGATTGCACTCAGGCTATCCGAAGATAAGGACTTTGATCCTCCAATGGATTAGGGTTGAATTAGAGAGCCTAGCTCCCAGACCCCCTATATTTCATGTTATTCTTCAATTATCATTTATTATTATGAGATTCTTTTGGCAACAGGATATGCTCAGAAGCACCATCATACATGAATATTTTGATTTTTTTTTATTTTAAAAAATTTGGATCGAAATAAAAAATTACTACAATGTGTTTCCAAACAGGCGGCACCAAATAAAAATTTTAGAGTATCTGAATATTTTCTTACAATTGAATTGAATAAAAAAATGTAACAAAAAAAATTGAATTAAAAAAAAAATTCTAATCTAGAGAGGTCTATTGATGGCTATATTTGAATTTGATTCGCATCTTTGCTTGGCAAATGACATCGCAGCCCTCGTCTCCTGGTGTCGGCTTCTCGAAAGAAATGCGGACTGTAGCATAGAATGTGGTGGGAAGCATTGGCGCCAATGATTTCCCACGCTTTTCTAGCTTAAAACCGAATCCGCCACACATCGGCCTCCATCTCCATTCCCCTCCACCTCCCTCAGAACTCTTCCAACTCGCCTCTCCCGGGTCAACATGGCGGCCAATTGCGCAACGAAGAACGACAGCCCCGGCATCCAGGAGTCCTCTCTCAAAGTCCCTAAGCTCTCGGAGAATGGTGCCGCCATGGACCACCACCACCTCACTCTCCCTCTCCCTCTCCTTAAGGTCAAGAAGCTCTCCCAAAATGCTGTCTTGCCTTTGAGAGCTTCCTCTCTCTCTGCTGGTTGCGACCTCTCCAGATTAAAAACCCTTCCTTCTTTCGGTCTCTTTCAATCGTGGGAATCAAATCCTAGATCTCCGATACTATAAAGTCTCTTGTCCTTTTTCCAGCGCCGCTGAAGCGAAAGTCCCCGCTCGAGGGAAGCTCTTATTCCCACCAATCTCAGCATTGCCATCCCTGAACGGACCTACGCCCGCATCGGTAATCCGTTTTCTCCAGATCATTTTTTTTTTTTCCTTGGAGTTGCTGTCCACGTGTTTGATAAAATGCTTTTGCCTCATCTGATGGTTTGCAGCGCCTCGGTCGGGGCTGGCGTGGAAGCATTCCATTGATGTGGGAACGGGTGTGATCGATACGGATTACCATGGACCGGTCAGCGTCATTTTATTCAACCACTCGGATGTGGATTTCGAGGTGAAGCGCGGCGATCGGATTGCTCAGATGATCATAGAGAGGATTATGCCTCCAGATGTGGTCGAGGTTGGTGATTTGGATTCCACAGTTAGGGAGCTGGAGTTGTTTGGATCCACAGGGGTTTGAAAATGGGAATAATATAGATGCTATTGATGTTTAAGATTTTTGGGATGGCACTCTTCTTGCTTCTTGGGAAGGGAATTCTACTAGTGAAGTGTGATCAGTGAATTATGTTTTGTTACTGTGAACTAAGCACCTCATCTATCTGAATGGTTTAATGTTTGGTTCATTCTCTCTCATTATTCATCCTTTCAGTGTTTTTTGTCTTACTGTCAGTAATTTAATGGACCATCCAAGAGGCCTTTGAGGCCTATTGATCTAGAAACTTTAGATCTTGTGAAATCTCAATTGGATCTAAATTGTGACCAAATCAAGAATTAGGAAAAGAATTGAAATAAAGAATGCAAGTCTATTGAAATATTTTATATTCATTTCCATAACAACAAACATGCGAGACAGAAACAAGGAACAATGTCATTAGAAATAACACATCGCATCACTATATTTTAGTTTATAATTATTTTTTTCTGTTTGAACTAATTATGTATAATTCATGAATAAATATTTTTTTAAAAAAAATCTGTGGTCTTTGACCAAGGAATTTAAGCCGGCAGAAAGAAACCATGGATGCAATCATGAATGCGTCCTGAAGAGCTATAATGAATAAGAAATGTTATGGAAAAATTGATATGTAACTCTGGGCGGCAGGAAAATTCTTGGGTTCTTCCTGATGTATGTTATCTTTCTAAAGTCAATGTATGGGCGGTTATTAGACAACCTCTTAGTCAAGTCACCTCTGTTGCATCAGTAGATGGGTTTCAACTTTCAATACCGGTGTCCTAGTGGAAGGATACAGAGGCATGACTTCCATTTGGTCCGTATGTTTCAAATCTTTCTCATGTCTTCACATGCTTATAATGATACCTCCTAATATATACCAAAGACGAGAAGCCAAAGTGAAAGCAAGCATGACATGCATGCGCCCGTGGTTCTGAACAGCTCCTTTTCATGCTGAAAAAAACTTTTTAGTCTTCTCTTGAAGATGAGGTGAGGAACTTCCACCTTTGGGCTGATGATTTAAACCCCATGTTTATAGTGCAAAACAATGCTGCTTTCGCCTTTCTTCCATGACACATGTAGACACGCAAGCACATGCGTGCATGAAAATAAAAAAGCTATGATCTTTAAGGCAAAGAATAGGCATGCAACTCGACGTTCTATTAGTAATGTCTGGTAGCCCTAGAATGTCAACCGAATGCTCTCTTAATTCTCTTAATTCAGAAATACAGCTCCACCAGAGCATTAGCATCTATGTTCCATCTCACATGTATTCCACATCTTACATGGTGCATCTCGCATGCAGGGCATGCATCCTTTGTAGGTTAGAATTCAGTTTATGCCTCTATCAATTGTTAAAACATTGATTGTTATCCTGATGAAAGAGTGAACTCTTTTATTTCATCTTCACTAAATGTCATGGTTCATACCTCTGAAGTTTGAACACCCTAACCTTATGCTGGGTAAGTTTGGCTCTCTGGTTCTCTATGCAAGTGAATGAAGGCTTACCGATGGTAGACATAGCATAGATATCATTATATTAACTTTAATTATTTGGATTCAATATCCAAGACTTACACGTCAAACTGCTTCGAAGATTAGGCCTCAATTTTTTCAGGCTAGATACCTTGAACATTGAATATGGCCAATTGTGTCAGTGGCTTCAGGAATGCAATGGCTTTCAGTAATTTTGGGAATTTTCAAAGAGCAACCAGATATAAACCCTGCAAGAACCCAAGTAAAACATAACAGCATAATTCTTGTCTTGCTTGGATTAAACCTATCTGCCACTGCTTACATAAGTGTTCTTTTTCTTCCTGGTACAAAGCTTGCTAACAGCAGCTGGGGTGGTTCTAAAATGGGGAAACTAAAGTGATAAGCTAAACCCTCCAGTATCTTGAATGCCAAATCTGACATGTGATGCCTGTATACTATCTTTAAACGACTGCGTATCATCAAAAACGTTGGCTCAGATGGCATACCTTGCCATGACGGAGTGATGGGGAAGAGAGCCCCCATTCCGTTTCCAGTACCTCAGTTCGGTGAGTATTAAGTTTGGTGTGCCTGGGAATCTGGATTTAAACCAAATAGAAGGGAGCAAGGGGACAGGATAATTGTCGAGTTAGAACCCCTCACCATTCTTTCTTTCTTTCCTTACCTTTTTTAAAAAAAAAAAAAGAGAAAAAAAGGGATTGCATATCGTACATCCTACGTATAAAACCGTTCAACATGTCCTAAAATACTCTTCTTCCAACAACGTTGCTATTTGGTTGCATGCATTCACCAATCATAGTACTTGCTGTCATTCTGCTGGCGAACAGCCCTATTCCAGTGAGCCATCGCATACAATGTCCCAAGTTGGAGATAGTTAAATTAGAATAGAAATGATTTATAAGATTAGGATACTCGAGAAAAGACAAGACAGGCAAATACATGTAGCAAGTCAAAGTATAGAGACCACAGCAAATCAGCGTGTCCAGCACCACCTGATTACAACTGCTATAGATCCGGGGACCTTGTGATAGATCTCCAAAGGTTACCATGTGAAGACAGATCTGCAGCTTCTGGGGGGAAAGAAAGTTTCACCATCGAAGTATAAAGGCTAAACTTCCTAGTTAAATCCCACCTGCTCATACAGATCAGAGTCATTTTATAATAAATAGTAACTATAAAGTTAATAGGAAAGTAAGAACAGTACCAGAGAAAAGTATCATTATAATAAAACCACTTCTCCCAAACAATTTAAAGAATAGAAACATCCAAAGTTATGCCTTTGTTTTTTTTTTTTTGGATATAGGCAGCCAATCATACTATTTTAATATAAATACAGTTCAAAAATTAAAAATAAAATATCACAAAGTGCTTATGGACACATATCTTCATAGCACCATGACCAATCTTTAATATACTCAGCAACAAAAGATGCTATCCAATCCGCGACTGTATTCGCCTCCTGATAGATATGTCAAACAGGCATCGCGGAAAAATGGCAACGGAACTCCGAAATATCATGAAGTAGCGGATGAATTCCACCACTTTGTTATGTCTCGAATCTAGATAATGACTGTCGTAGAGTCACCTTCCACAAAAATACTCTCTGCATGTAGCTCCTACCATGCATACCTAATGCCTGCCCAAGCTGCTTGAAGTTCCGTACTTGGAACTAATGGTTCAAATAAATGCGATCCTCAAGCAGTCAGAAGTCTACCGTCTGAATTTCGGATGACAAACTTACACTACCTCGGCCATCCCTAACACTATCATCAAAGCTAATCTTGACAAATCCTGATGGGGGAGGCTTCTAAGCAATGAAAAGAGTCCTTCAGACTGCTGCATATGCAACAGGGGAGCCCTAGAGACTCAGGGTATCAAGGGATTGTCTAGCAGTGTCGAACCAATAGTACTCGTCCGTAAGGAACAAGCTCTCTCCAAAACCCAATATGCAGGCGCTACCTTAGCGTCAAAGACCTTAGTTCCATGATAGCCATATTTGATAAGCGATATATGCCATCTGCCCGCCAATGGCCTGTTCCTCTATCGTGAAGTGGCAAATCATGTCCAAGGAGGGAAGGCAGGAGACAGTCGTAGTTCTCCAGAGTTGGCATCCAACCATCTTCCAGATCAAACATACTTGCAGATAGCGAAGTAAGACATGCTTCATCATCTCATCCTCCAATCCACAACTGTATAGGCAACAAGTAGCTCTATGCCTTTATTTTTGAGAAGTACCCGAGTCGGGAGTCAGTCCCAGGCCACCTTCTAGAGGAAGAGCTAGACCCTAGGTTGGGCCGCCATGTGCCAGATCCAAGCAGCATTAATCCTTCATTCAGGAATAGACATGTATATCACAACAAGATCTTTGGTAGGGGCTTTGGAGTAGCATGACCGACCCCACACTCAAATCATGGCTCTGCTGTATGAGGAATGGGCATAGCAAGAATTCAATCAGCAAGCTTGCCACCAAAAAGACAACCAACATCCTGGGCACTCCAACTGTTGCCATCAGTAATGAGCAACTCGCGAATGTGCATGTCAGGAGCCACCTCTGTGCTTACATACGTCGACCAACAAGATAGGGGAATAGTAAAAATCCATGCATCCTGGCTCACATAAATAGATTCTCCATCACTAATCAACTATCTGATCTGGATCATTATAGCAGGGGCATAGAGATAGATCTCCTTCTAGATCAAGGTACAGCTGTGCTTAAAATAAATCTGGGACCCCAGCCTCCAAACATCATATCAAGCTCTCATTACTCTGCTCCATAAGTAATCGAGCTGAGTAAGAAATATGGTAGTATGTCTGACGAGCATAGCCTCCCTTCTAACCAGCAAAGACTGGATACTCCAACCTCCATCACTCACCGATTGGCAAACAACCTCCCAATATAACAAGGCCGCATGCGCTATATCGGGAGCTCTAGAGAAAGTTATATAGCTGCTGCTCCAGAAGTCAGAGACAAGAGCATGGAACAATAGTATTCGCCAGAAGATATACAGAGATGGAACTCAAAATGGATCTAATAAGAGTGATTCGCCCCATCATAGAGAGAGTGTTGGCTTACCAGCCATCTAGCCGCTCCTGGATTCATTGCTCCTTGAGTCGACAGTCAACTCTGCAAAGTTGCTGCTCTATGATAGGGACCCCAAGGTAGGTCAAAGTACCGGTGAGCTCAGGGATCGCCAGCCTATCCTGATTCGTCTGCTTCATTTGGGGCTTCATTTTGGGACTAAAAATTATACTAGATTTTTGTAGATTCACAAGTTGGCCCAACGCTCGACAATAGGCCTCAACAATAGATGCGAAAGTATCTCGTATTCCATATAAAAGTACAATCAATGAGCAAACAATCATCTGCAAAGAGAAGATGCGAGAGTGGCTGCATCCCGGGGACAGACCAGTAAGGCTCTAGCTCTGCCTCCTGAATTATCTCTCAAAGAGCATGAGAAAGAGCATCAGCACATAAAATAAACAAAGGGAGAGAGGGCACCCTTGATGAAGACAGCTTGTTGAATGAAAAAACTCTATAAGGAAACCATTGACCAAGATAGCATAACTCAGAGTCTCAACATAATCCATGACCCAATCAATCCATCAGGTGTGGAAGCCAAACTCAATAAGTATACTATGCAGAAAGTGCCAGCTCATTCGATCATACATCCGCTCCATATCCAGTTTGATGGCCATCAAGCTTTGATGAATAGGGGCATGCTACAGTTAATGCATAAACTCCTGAACCAGTAGGACATTATCGATGATACAATAGCCACTAAAAAAGCATCATGCTCCTAGCTGATCAATCGAGGAATAATTGGCTGCAAACGTCCAACCAAAATCTATGCACACACTTTATAGAGAGTGGTGCAAAGGATGATTGGTTTGAAATATCCAGAGCCATCACATTAGGTCACTTCAGAATGAGGATGATCAACGTTCGCTTCCATTGATCTAAGATGCCTCTGGCATAAAGATCATCTGCACTGCCTCTATCACCTCATCACCGACAATCGATCAATATCTACAAAAAAAGAAGGAAGAAAAGCCATCCAACATCGGGGCTCTATCCTCTCCAAGAGACCAAAGGGCCCCACGCACCTCAGCAGCAGATACTGAACAAATCGAAGCCATATTTCATCATCAGAGATACCACAAGTAGGATGAAATCCATAAGGATGGGCATCCTCGCCCAAGGGAGCAATCGATCGGGATCTGAAGAATTGAAAGGCACCCTCAACTGTCTAATACAGTTGGTCGACCTTTAGAGCATGATAGCCTGATGAAAGAATCTGATATTATGGTTATCTCCCCTAATCCACTGTATCCTGGACTTCTGTCTCCAAAAAGTCTCCTACTGTCATAAGAGAGTGGTGCTCCGAGAGTTTGTGGTAGAGCTTCCTGAGATCAGACTTTGCCAGACCTCTCTCTTGATCTTTTCTCCTCTGGAGTGCCGCAATATCTACCTCTACCTGGTCAAACTGCTTGAAGATATTTCCAACCTCAAGACGGTTCCACCAGGTAAGCCTACATCTCGCCAACTCAAGCCTCCTAGTAACCCGGTATGTTGCGTCCCCGTGAACAGGCATCGTCCAAACTTTCTTGATCAAATCCCATGAGTGCACTTCTCGAATCTGAATGGACCCCTGGGCTACCGTGGGATATTAGTAGTAATGAGAAGCAAACAATGATCTAAAGCGATCCTTGAAAGATACTGCATCTGATGACGAGGGAATCGCTGGAGCCAATCCACGATAGCAAGTTTTTGATCAATCCTTTCCAAACCATGGCTCTCTCTAGACAGTTGTTACACCAAGTGAATCAGGATCCAGTATAGCTAAGGTCAATCAAGCCCAAGTCGTCAATGAACTCTCTAAACTCTTTGGAGTCAATAAGACTCCACTGCATAAGTACTCTATGATGGCGAAATCCATCGTCTGACCTAAGCAAGGCTCGTCCTTGAAAGTTGGGTCTCAAGAAAATACAGATCTCTAGAGAATTCCCTCTTGCAAAGGCTTGAGAGCAACATGCAATGGCCAAGCCCTTAGCAGTACTCTACTGTAGAAACCAGCGAAGCATTGGGTCTCGGCCAAACCTTGTTCCTTCTCACATGGGGACCTCTCCATTCATGCAACCAAAGGTGGATTGCTGGGGGGGGGGGACAATGGGGGGCCCTTGGCCCCCTCAACTTTTCCATGGCTCTTATATGTAAGTTAGATTTGTTAGATAAAATTTCATATATATCGGTGTTTGGCACCTCGGAAATTGGCTAGTACTTGAAAAAAGAAGTTTTAAAAGGAAGAGAATCGACTTTACTGGAACCGAATGAAAAAGAGAGAGAGAGAGAAGAGAGATGCGGGGTGAGGGAAGATCCAAAAAAGGCCGTCTTTGATTCAAACAGAGCCATCGCATCTGACCGTCACTGCGCCGCCATCGTCGTCAGCCAATTTGTTTGCCTCACCGTTGGAACCCCTCTTTTTTCCTTCTCCCATCGAGAATCCTCTAGAACCCACGGCTTCAGGTATGCTTCGCTTCCAACTCTAATCAATTTTCTATAATTCTGTTCCATCTTGTTTGGCTTCCAAGCAAACTGATTGTTTCTCCCCGAAGCTTTCATCCGAGATCATTTTTCTCAGTTTTCTCCATGCGTATAAAACTGCTATTTTACCCTTCAAATTAAAAAACAAAGGCCCATTATTTTAGAATTTTTTTATTCTTTTTTTAATTCTTTCTTCTATCCTTGCAGTGATCCACCAGCTCGAGCTCATCCTCCTCTTTTCCTCCCCAGTTGCCAGCGCTAATTTAAACACCTTTGTTTGTGATTAAAAAAAGAAAGAATTAAATTAGAGAAGGAGAGTAGAAATTTTTGGATGGATGATTGGCTCGCTTCTCCCATGTGCGGTCCATGAAAGTGTAGGTGATCCCCATCGGCCGTCCCCATCTCCCCCAAATCTCGATGTAGATCGCATGGCCAAAATTTGATCTCTCTGGTGTTTAGTTTTGGCAGCTATCCATTTCGTCCCCACTTGGTCTTTCCTGGGTGGGGGGATTGTATTATAAGCCTCGGATCTCTTTTATTGGACATGTTTCACCTCTCTCTCTCTCTCTCTCGC
>KE505881.1:131061-152217 GCA_000441515.1 Elaeis oleifera | reverse complement strand
ATTTGGACATGTTTCTACCTCTCTCTCTCTCTCTCTCGCACATACATAGCTGAGTGATCATTTTCTTCTATTGCTGTCGATCTCTCCACCTAAGGTCGGTCGTCGAGATAAATGTGGCCGAGGTCAATCCGCCATTGGAACTTTACACAAACACCTACAAAATATGTGACCCTCTGATACTTAAGTCAAGATATGAAAAATGATGAGAGGAAAAAATTGAGAGTTGATTGATTGCATGCCGTGGAGAGTCCTATAGCTTTTAATTTATAGGAGAGGAGTTTGAAATATATTCGATTTGGAGTCTTGATGATTTTTAGATTTGTCATATAGATAGATTCAAAGAAGGACTTTCCTTTATAGGAGATATGATTATGAAGGAATTCTTCTTTATCTAAACTTTTTAGTTTGGAGAAAGGACGGACTTGCTAGTAGAGGGACTAGCTCGGACATAGCCAACCTAGTTGGTGGTCTTCATCCATGGCCGATCTAGTAAGTCATCCAGGTCGAGGAACTGAAATTTATGGAGCGGGTGCTTGTCGCTTGCTTGTTGAAGTAGGTCCATGATATGAAGTAGGTCACCCACATCTACCCTTTAGTTTAGTGAGCGCCACCTCCAGTAGCTCAGTTGTGACTAGCTCGACAGTGACGAAGATCTTTGGGCTGAGGCCAAGATACAAGTCTACAACAGATGCCCCCACTCTCAAGGTCAAGCTACTGATAGGTCGGCTGACGAGAGTATCTGATCTGAAGTCAAAGCTGAGATAATCAAATTGTTCATTAGGACATGCATCAAGAATTGAACGGCCGAGGTGAACCATCTTTAAATCTAGAACGTAGGTTCCTCTAATCTGTGGGAGCCATGTCCATCCAATCACCAGGCGATACTTTCGAACATCGATCGAGGGAGGTAAATCGTCAATAGATCGGAGCCATTCTAGACTTCTATAAACAAAGCCATGGTAACTTCTTTTTACTGCTTCTATTGTTCGGAGGAAACACTGACACTTAGTGATTCTACATATTTGTTCAGATAAAATCGAGCTACCTCTACACCTCGTTTCTTATTTGCTCGACCGCTTCATTTTAAAGTTAGTTCTTTTCTTCTCAACTATGAGTGAGTCTAGCTCATCTCCCGACACCTGGAGCATAGGTGATGGTTTTAGGAGTGCGGATTTTGAGACATTAAGTTTGGGCGATGACGTTAGAAGTGCTACCCTCGAGATATTGAGCTCGAAAAATGACATTAGGAGCGTAGACCCTGAATCCAATGTTGCTTGTTCCTCAGGAAGACCTAAGGTTTCGAACTTCGCTCCATACAGAGTAGATTCCATCCTCACCTTCGAGGACTTCAAATTATCAGATTAAAATTTCAAATCCTGACCAAATTTAGATTGAAGGTTGCCATTTCAGATGAAAAATAGCTTTTCTCGTCCAAGCCGAGTTGGCTTGTATGAGAAAGCTCTGAAGGCCGGAGTTCAGCTGCCTTTCCACTATCTCATAGTGAAATTTTTAAATTATATAGAGTAAGTTTTGTAGTATCGTACCAAATTCATGGTGCTAGATCGTAGGTTTCTTTGCTCATTGCCTTCTCCTCGGGGTCGAGCCAACCTCCCATCTTCTTCGGACCTCCTTCATGTTAAAGGAGCATCCCACATAGAACAGGTGGTAGTATGTTTCTCCTCGATAGTGACATCATCTTTTTTAAGGTGCTCCTTTTTCAGTTCACAACTAAAAGGAGCATTTTTCTTCATCTCAGTCAAGCAACTCTGGGACTTCTGCACATCATAGGGTAGACCTTATAGACCGACGGTCAGGGCTCCAGTTTTATCTAACGTCGAAGAGGAGGTGTCGAAGCGGATCTTCAGTTAGACTTCTCCTTCACTAGCTGAATTTCTTACTGAGGATACTTTATTCAGGGTCGGTTAAGTCTAACTGACCCAAAAAGTGAGTTGCTTTTCATATATCTTTTTAGCTCATCATTTTTACATTTTTACTGATCTCATATGCCATATGGAAATGGATCCCAAGAACGTTGAGGCTCTTCACTGAACCATGAAGAGGAAGAAGACAAACACAGCCCCAGCTCCAAAGTGTAGCCATATCAAGGCCGTTCTTGCTCAGCCCATTGGTGGGGGCTCCACGAGGCCGAGCGAAATCTCGAGGAAGGAGTCTTTCGCACCTGCGAGGGTGGTGGTGCCGTTACAGTTTGCTGTTCTGAGGGAACATGCCATTCGACCTTCTGCATCTCCATCATAGAGAAGCTCGGACAGGCTTGAAATTTCTGTGAAGATGTCTTCACATTCGATCAAAGTATAGGCCAGGTCTTCTGCTCCAGTGGGAGCTTCTTTGGGCGTCGAGGCCTAGGACACCAAGATGGGTATCAACAATTTTGAGTTGCCTGATTCTTGATCTAGTCGATCCTCCGACCGACCAACATTGAAGCCTTCAACATTGAAGGTGGTGCATTTCGGATGCATGATGCATACGACTCCATACTTTCAATAAGTGACGATCTTTCCCATATTGCTCGATTATTATCGATCTCGATATTCGATACTAAATTTTTTTCTTTTAGCTCACCCATCATGTAGATTATTATATCGAGGTGATGCGTGAAGCTTGATGCATCTCAAGAGAGGTCGAGAAAAAGGTCGGCCAAGCTAGCAGAAGGGCAGATGAGGCCCAATTGGCAAAGCTTAAGGCCAAAGAGAAGATCAAGTCACTAGAGGAAGAAGTGAAGCAACTGGAATCCGAGCTTTCTAAAGCTCGGCCTGAATCTGAAGCTCGGCTTTCAATTAAGAAGAAAAGATATGAGGATGAGCTAAAGGCCGCCAAGGTCGCCATGGTTGAGCCATGTGTTTTGGAGATCATTGTGGAGAACATATTTCGCTCTTCGACTGTAGTCGAGGATCCTGTGTTTGAGTTGATGGAGAACACATTTCGTTCCTCGACCATAGTAGAGAACCATGTGTTTTGGAGATCGTTGTGGAGAACATGTTTCGCTCTTCGATTGCAGTCGAGGATCCCATGTTCGAGTTGATGGAGAACACATTCCGTTTCTCGACCGTAGTAGAGAACCACGTGTTTGAGTTGATGGAGAACATATTTCATTCCTTGACCGTAGCCGAGGATCATGTGTTTGAGTTGATGGAGAACACATTTCATTCTTCAACCATAGCCGAGGACTGCGTGTTTGAGTTAGTGGAGAATATATTTCATTCTTCAGTTGTAATCGAGGACTGCATATTTGAGTTGGTGAACATGTTCCGCTCCTCGATCATAGCTGAAGACCGCATGTTTGAGTTGATGGAGAACACGTTCCATCCTCCAACTATAGTCCAGGACCACATATTTGAGTTGATGAGAACACGTTCCGTTCCTCGACTATAGCCGAGGATCACGTATTTGAGTTGATGGAGAACATATTCTGTTCTCCAGCCATAGCCGAGCACCGCATGTTTGAGTTGGTGGAGAATATATTTCATTCCTCGATCATAGCTGAGGACCGCATGTTTAAGTTGATGGAGAACATGTTCAGTTCCTCGACCGTAGTCGAGTACCGTATGTTTAAGTTGATGGAAGATATTTTTCATTCCTCGACCATAGCCGAGGACTGCGTGAGTTAGTAAAGAATACGTTCTATTCTTCGACCATACCTGAGGACCATGTGTTTGAGTTCATGGAGAACATGTTTCGTTCCTCAGTCATAGCCGACGATCACATGTTTTAGAGATTTGTATGGCAAACATTCCATATTCTGCCTGTGGGCAAAGAGCATATATTTTTCAAAAGAACACATAATTCAATAAAATAAAAGAAGCAATTTATTATTTGATTCAATAATAACGAACATTATAGTTCAAGGCGGTAGATACGTAAATTATCGATGTTCCAAGTCCTGAAGATCGGAGTTCCATTTAGCCGTCTGAGTCGATAAACTACTGATCAGACTATTTTAGCAATGCGATAAGGACCTTCCTAATTTGGTGCAAGCTTCGATTACTCTGTTGGACAAAAAACCTTAGCTCGATGAACTAGCTGTCCTATCAAGAAAGATTTTCCTTTAACTTGAGAGTTATAATATCGAGCTATCCTCCGTTGATAGTTAGCCATCCGAATTCACATCCACTCCTGAGTTTCGTTCGGTAAGTCTAAATTTGCTCTCAACCCAAAAGAGTTATCATCTGTACCAATTCTTCTACCTGCAGCATTGGCAAGCTAATCTCAAGTGGTATGATAGCTTCAGTGCCGAAGGCCAGTCTAAAGGGGATTTCTCCTATTGGAAGTGCTGAGTCGTTCGATATGCCCAAGCACATGGTATAGCTCTTCGACCCACAATCTCTTTGTTTGATCGAGCTGAGCTTTCAATCCTTGCAGTAAGGTCCTGTTCATTTCCACAGCTTCGTCATTGCTCTAAGGATGAGCTATAGAAGTCAGCTTAACGTTGATGTCCAATCTATTATAGAATCCTTTAAATTTTGGATTGTTGAACTGTCGTCCATTATTGGTGATAATTGCTCGTGGCAGATAAACTAGATAGATGATTGATTTTCACATAAAGTCATATAGCTTTATCGAAGTGATAGTCACCAGTGCTTCTACTTCCATCTACTTGGTGAAGTAGTCGATTGCGACAAGCAAAAATTTTTCTACGCTGCCGTCCCTGAAAATGGTCCAAAGATATCCATTCTCCATTTAGCAAAAGGTCATGGGGTTATAATTAGAGCCAAAAGGGTAGAAGATTGGTTTTGAAAGTTTGAAGTCCTCTAGCATTGATCGCATCGTTCACCAGGTTGGCAGCATCTTTCTATATGGTCGGCCAAAGGTACCCCTACCGCAGTACTTTATGAGCAAGGACCTTGCCCCCCAAATGACTGTCGTAGATCTCCTTATGAACTTATTGTAGAACGTACTCAGCTTCTGAGGGATGGAGACACCAAAGCAAAGGTAGGATAAATAACCTCTTATACAACTTTCTGTTGTAGACGAGGTACTGGGCAGTAAGATATTTCAACTTCTTAGCTTCGTCTTGATCAGCAGGCAATGTTTCATCTTGTAAATAACATAAAATGAGATCTATCCAGCTCAGCTTAAGATTAGTTTGCATTACTTCAGGCTCCTCAATACTTGGCTTTTTAAGAGTTTCGAGATATGAGGTCCTTTTTAGGTCGGCCGCACCTACTATTGTTAGCTTCGAAAGTAGGTCAGCTCGCACATTTTTCATCCTTGGTATCTATAGAATATTCATTGTATTGAAATTGAAAGCAAGATCTTTGACTTTCTGTAAGTACTTTATCATGTTCGGCTCTCGCGCTTCATATTTTTTCTGCACCTGGCCGATGATGAGTTGTAAGTCATTATGAACTCTGAGGTGCTTCACTCCTAGATCTTTTGCCATCCTCAGTCTGATCACAAGCGTTTCATATTCAGCTTCAATATCGAAGGTGGGAAACTCAAAACGTAAGGCGTATTCTATGACCACTCCATTTGGACTGATTAGGATCAATCCTGCTCCCGTACCTGTGGTGTTCAAGGATCCATCTACATGAAGAATCCCATATTCGTCAGTTGATGAGATGATTTCTTCAGTATTTTATTCCTCATCTGGGATAGTATATTCTAGGACAAAATCAGCCAATATCTGAGCTTTGATGGATGATCGAGGTAGATAATATCAAATTCACCCAACTCAACAGCCCATTTAGCTAATTGCCCTAAGGTCTCCGACCGATGGAGTATTAATCTTATGGGCTGATCAGTGAGGATGGTGATAGTATAAGCTTGGAAGTATGATCGAAATTTTTGAACGATATCAGGAGAGCATAGGCCACCTTCTCAAGTTTTATGTACCTTATCTCAGCATCATGGAGTATCTGACTGACGTAGTATATCAACTTTTGCACCTTGGCTTTCTAGCAGATAAGGATGGAACTGATTGTAGTGGGAGAAATAGCAGGGTATAAGTGCAATACTTCTCCGAATTCAGGCTTACTAAGAAGTGGGGTAGTCAAGATATTTTTTTAGATCTTCAAAGGCAGCTTGGCACTCCTCAAACCATTGAAAGTTCTTCATCTGTTTGAGAGCTTTAAAGAAAGGCGAGCTCCTTTTAGCCGACCTAGAAAGGAACCTGCTCAAAGCTGCAATCCTACCAGTTAGACGCTGCATTTCTTTAATTATCCTTGACAGCTTCATTTCCTGGAGAGCTTGAATCTTCTCTGAGTTTGCCTCGATTCTTCACTGAGACACCATAAAGCTGAAGAATTTGCCAGCAATGACACCAAATGCACATTTGCTAGGGTTGAGCTTCATCCAAAATCACCATAATACTGCGAATGATTCTTCAAGGTCAGCAATATGATGTTCAGCAACCTGATTTTTCAGCAGCATGTCGTTGATATATACCTCTATGTTTCGATCGATCTGCACTTTGAAGATTTTGTTGACAAGCTGTTAGTAGGTTGTCCTTGCATTTTGAGACCGAATGGTATGATCCTGTAACAAAAAGATCTTGGTCAGTGATAAAAAAATTTTCTCCTCATCCTCGGGGCCATCCGGATCTAATTGTATTCGATGAATGCATCCATAAATAAAAGGAGATGACATCCCAAGGTCACATCCACTAACTGATCAATACGAGACAGGAGATAACTATCCTCCGGGCATGTCCTGTTGAAGTTGGTGTAGTCAATGCATGCATGCCATTTTCTATTTGGTTTTCGGATGAGGACAATATTGGCTAGCCATTCTAGATAATATACTTCTCATACGAACTCGACTTTTAAGAGTTTGTCTACTTCTTCCTGTATAGCCGTCTGTCAATCAAGGGCAAAAGGATGTTCTTCTGCCTGACCGGATGATACTTTGGGTCCTTATTGAGTTGGTGTACTATGACTTCTTGATCTACACCTGGTATATCTAAAGTCGACCAAGCAAATACATCGACATTTATTCGTAGAAAAGAGACGAGATGCAGACGATCTTCTTCACATAAGCTTAAGCCGACCTGGACCACTTTATTCGGATCTTCGCTAATGGGTACTGATATCAGGTCATCCACTAGTTGTCTTCTTTGTTCAATTTTCTCATTCCGTACATCTAGCTCGTCTGACAACAGTTCCATAGGTGCTGCTCCTCGTAGGGTTGTCATATAATATTTCTTCACGAGTTATTGATTTCCTTGGAGCTCGCCGACCCTTTTGGAGTATGAAAATTATACCATCAGGTGATAGATCGACACTATAGCTTTAAATGCATTTAGTCCAGACCGACCTAATATAATGTTGTACACAGATAGATTTTTTACGATGAAGTAGTTTATTTGTGCAACTGCTTGTTTTGGAGCTCGTCGGGCTATGGTAATCAACGGGATGGTTCCTTCCATTGGGACCATAGTATTCGAGAATCCGATTAGAGGAGTAATCTTTTTCATTAGCAGTTCAAAATTCAAGTTTATACCAATAAAAGCATCATAAACAAGATATCAACTGAGCTTCCATTATCAACTAAGACCCAATGTACATCATAATTAGAAATATTAAAGAAACAACGATAGGGTCATCATGGGACCTTTTATTCCATCTAGATCGACTTCGAAGAAAGTGACCTCATCGTCGACCTTCAGCTTCTTTGCCTCCTTATCTTCAACTCGACTAGGACTTGGGGTGCATTGATCAAGCTATCCCTCAGAGATCATGTGAATCTCCCCTATAACTGGTTGGTCTTACGGGGGTTTCTTGTCGAGGAGGTTCGTCATGCGGGTTTTTTGGAATCTGACATTCATCAACATATCGACGAAGGCATCCACACCGGATTAACACCTCAATCTCCTTCCTAAGCTGCCAACATTCTTCAGTATCATGTCTATGATCATGGTGATATCTGTAGTACTTCCTCGGATCTCTCTTAGGTGCCGGAGTGACCATCTTCCTTGGAGGAGGCGGGTCTTTTTGCCACCCTATCTCCATTAGGATCTGAGACCGAGGGGCATTCAGCGGAGTAAAATAATAAAATCTCTGGGGAGGAGACTTAGATCGGTAAGGTGGTGCAATAGATCTAGGTCGGTTGTTTCTAGATGGGGTCTGAGAACGACGAGGTTTAGGTTCCGGACATCGATGTTGCACCTGTCGAGAGTCTTTCTTTTATCTTGTCCAGAGCTTTAATGCGATGCCCAATCAAGATTCTCCCCTTGCTGGTCCCAAGCTTCATCAGCCTGAGCATAATTCTCTGCCCGCTCCAACATTTTAGAAAAATCTTTCGGATAATTCAAATTGAAGGAGTAAAGAAGATCATTCTGCTGGAGCCCAGCTTTGAACATAGTCATCACCACGGACTGATCTATATTTTGCACCTCTAGGATAACAACGTTAAACCAGCTTATGTAATCTCTAAGAGAATCATTCTCCTTCTACTTAATGCGACTACTAATGATGTGTGTAATAAAGAGTTGGCTCCACTAGTGAAATGAATCTACAAAGCCCGACTATAGATTAGAGTACCAGTGACGAGCTGCTTTCTTCAAAGTAGAAGAAAAAGTTCGACAAAAAATTGCGTCGTTGGCCCTTTGCAAAAGTATCAAAGTATGAAAGTTCTCCAAATGATCCATTGGATCAGCTGTTCCATTATAGAGTTCCATTTGAGACATTTTAAATCAAGATGGAAAGAGTTCATCCATCAACCTCTAAGTGAAAGGGGGATCGACATTAAATCTTAGATCATTTTCTGACTGCTTCAGTATTCGAAGTACGTCTAGCTGTTGTTGTATTTTTTGAAGTTTCTTTTTCATCTCATCTTTCTTGGTTTATCGATGCTGGAGAGAAGCATGGCCTGGGTTGAATCGCTCCTCGAGATAGTGGTAGGAGACCAATGACGGTAATGAGGAGGACTCAGAAGTTGGCTATGATGAATAGTCCCTATCCTTGGGCTGCGAGGGAGCCGATTTAGTGATCTTCCTCTTACTGGCCGCACGTCTTCTGTAGTGGGGGTGGCTCTGTGTTTTATTGTATCCCCTGCATTGTAGCTGACAGTGCTTGTACTTATTGGAGGAGGATATTATATTGATCTTGGGAGATTGCCAGTGTCGGGGGGGCTATTGGTGCTACTGGTGAGATGGGCGGAGGATTCTCCTGTGCTCGTGGTAATTTATTGATCGACTGGATATTGTTGGCCTGCCAATCACTGGAATGCTGTAACGCATTCGATGCCCCTCTGCACATTCTCATGGCAATTGGCGACTGATGACAAGCTTCCTCTTCTCTCGAAATAGAATCTCAAGACTAGCTTTGAAATAGGATCTCGAGATTAGTCGAAGAGCGTCCTTCCTTTAGTGCCAAATGTTACTGCTGATCTCCCACCTGAGATTGATCACCGAGATAGATGTGGCCGAGATGAATCCGTCGCTGGAACTTCGCATGAACACCTGTAAAATAAATCCACACCGGGGAGGTGGCTTCGATGCAGACCTTCCGATACTCAAGTTAGGAGATGGAGAACGATGAGAGGAGAGAATTGGGGTTGATTGATTGTGTACCTTGGAGGGTCTTGAAGCTTTTAATTTATAGGAGAAGAGTTTGAGATGTATTCAATTCGGAGTCCTAGCGATTTTCGGATTTGTCATATAGATAGATTCGGAGGACTTTCCTTTTACGAAGGAATTCTTTCATATTTGAACTTTTCCAATTTGGAGGAAGGACGGACTTGTTAGTAGAGGGACTAGCTCGAACACAGCCGACCTAGTTGATTGTCTTCATCCATGACCGATCTAGTAAGTCGTCGAGGTCGAAAAATCGAAATTTGCAGAGTAAATGCTTGTCGTTTACTTGTTGAAGTAGGTCTGTGATATAAAATGGGTCATCCACATCTGTCATTTAGTCCGATGAATGTTATCTCCAATAGTTTAGTTGTGATTAATTCGACGGTGATGAAGTTTTTTAGACCGAAATCGAGGTACAAGTCCGCAGCACCCCCTTTTTAGCCCCCTTGTAAAAATTGGTGTGGTCCGCCCTGCACGCAACCATTCCCCACCCGTCGTTTGGATTGCGAGATTTCATCTCGAGCTTTACTGGCATTTGTTGCATCCAATAAAGCCCCTACCACGCCACCATGTCCGGTTGCTGGCCGCGGGAACAGCTGCAGGTGGGGGACGGCCCCATGTCCTGCAAACGCTCTGCACTGTCCATCGCCATGGGACCGATAGGGTTCGCCGGACGACACGCTTTATAACCGCCCGTATTCGACCAAAAGACAGTACTTGACAGTGCCATAAAGCACCATTCAATAGACTCCTCAGATACGAACTCGGAAGTAATGTTCACCATGATGATAAACTAGCAAAAGACTCATCTCAGATGTTGCTCCATTAATCCCTCTTCGCAATTCATTCTTTTCAAAATTTACGCCGCTGAATGGGTTCGGCGGCCGAGGAACTTATCACGACGCATATAAAACCAAAGACAGTACAAGACCGTGTCGCAAGACATCATTGAAAAGACTTCTCAGATTCAAAACTCCATGGATTCACCACTCGCAAGAGTTACCAAAGCCTTGCATGGAATCTAACGTTTATGCTTCATAAATTCATTCCGGGGGCTGGTACATTCCCATCTGGTTTTGCATCAAGAACACGACAAGCAAGGGGAGAATGCATGGCAGATTTAGTGGGGCAATGAACAAATATCCCATCTATTATATAATTGTCCGTGATTGCTTTTGGACGTGTTAGGGTGATGATCTCTAAACCATCCGATTGGAAGGATTAAAATGGTGCAGCGATCAGCGAAGGTCCACTAACCTCAACCCCTAGCAGTCTTCACGGCTCATCTAAACTTGGGAACGAGCCAATGACCCCTCTTTCTCCTCACAAGGCTGGCGTACCAAGCCAGCCCACGCTTCCTCATCTCCTGTCACTTCGTCTTTTCAGTTTTTTGGTACATACTTCCCCCTTTCAGTTTAGTGCCTTCCCTGGTAGTAAGGTCTTGTCATTGCCCACATGAGTGGCTTCCTAAGAGTACGGAGGGGAGACTGTGAGGCATGATAGAGAAGGGTCTTGTCAACAGATCTTTCAAAGCGAGAATGCTACATTGATGACAACCCTGGTCGATGGTCATCGCCACCCTAAAAGTAGGAACACCATGCAAACCCAGCTGCAGTACTCCTAGAACAACTCCTTGACATCCAAACAGAGTATAAATTAAGCCCAGAACCAAAACCTTCTGGCTTCTGAATGTCACTGGTCGGATTGGTCTTTTCCATCCAATCACCCCTCTCTCTCTGTGAATTGAATTCGAACCACAGCTTAGAACCTGATACAACATTGACACAGTATTGTTTGAATGCGAAAGAAAAAGAAGAGCAAAAGCCTTCATGCGTTGTTAGCTTGAGTTGGAAGCCTTCAGAAACCGTTCTCCATGGATACAGAGACACAAAAGCAGCCCGATTCTACCAAGGACTTGTATGGTAACAAATCAAAGACGATGGAAGGCTCAGGTTTCCTTTCTACAATCTCTTTTGCTGTGATTGCTCCTCAGACGAAAAAATGACAAGAGGTCCAGAATAAACAGAGCATATTGGATTTAGTTTTGATCGGGGGACCTAACATAGATGATAAACCTAATGGGTTAACCATGGCAATAGACTAATCAATGTGTTAAAGAAAGAATTGTGACGTGCTAGACAAAGAATTAGCACTACGAACAAGAGGATCTCCTGTGATTAATATGGTATAGAATTTGCAACTATATCAATGCCATCAAAAGATTTACAAGCTCCGGCAGATCCGCATTCTAAACTTAATCACAGGGTAAGGACTGAACAAAATGGGTATTAGATATTGCAACCTCACCATGTTATTGAGGAGGAAAACTCTTGCTTCCAGACAGGTGGATCCAAATCCACAAACCGGCTCGCCACCAATCATCTACGTTTCGATGCTTCTTCATGTATGAAGAATCAATACAACAGAGAATTACAAGTATATTAGTTTACATGAGACAGCAGAGCTTATATACCTCCAAATCAAATCCTCGGTTGCCATGGTCGGTCCCATCTTCGGGGGCGCGGTCCATCCGTGCAATGCGATGGCAGCCCACTCCAATCGACCTTCGCGTGATCGCTTCCAATCGAAGTGAGACAGAAGACCAAGCTGTGACCGATCATCCTCTCATCATTGGATCGTCCTGGTGAGCTTGCACTTGGAGATGAACAGGGTAGCTGTGTAATTGAGACTGCACAGCTTCAAAGCTCGGCCGACCGTTGCTTTAGCTCCGGGCTGCAGCCACTCTGTATAACAAGCAACAACTTGGCAGCCAAGCCCGCCTCGACCGCAAGCGAAGCGCATTCATCGGGAGCGAGCTTGCAGACCGCCCATAAGATGGACAATGCGTACCGCGTGCAGGACTCGGACACCCTCATTAACAGCCTCACGGCATTGGGAATGGTCTGAGGGCAATCCTTCAAAGCCACCGCCTTCGGGGATCGTCGAAAGATCATCCAAGATCTGGAGAGCCAATTCCAAGTACTCGTGACTCAAATTCGGCAAGAGCTCCACGAGCTGCGAGACGGCGCCAACGCTGACAATGAGGCCTCTGACTCGTTCGTGGGAGCAAATGGTCTTGAGCAAACTGAGTCCGGCCAAAGTGCCGTTGGGGTGCCTCCTATCCTTCGCCAGCCTCATCAACCCGCCAAAGACTCAAACTTGACACGATCTCCGACCGGAAATCCTTCTCCCCCATCAACATCTCGATCAGCCTCGTGCAATTGATTTTGGTATCGATCGTCCCCTCGTTGAGCATGTCGACGACCAGCGATATCTTCGCTGGCTGCATTAGATTCGCCATCGCCTCCGAATCCAGCGAAAGGTTGACGAGGATGCCGATCGCCTCGGAGCCGACGGCATGGGAAGTGAAGGGGCCAAGAAGGGAGGTCAGAAGGCGATGCCGCCGGAGTCGGCGACGGTGTTCTGGACGGAGGAGTGGTTGACGACCATCTTCTGGAGCTCTTTCAGAGCTTGGACTCTGGCCTGGCCTTAACCTTTTTCAGGGTCTCGAGGAGCTCGGCGGCGCGGCCCTGGACGTCCTCGGAGCGCTTCTTGAAGCGGAGGTAGCGCTGGGAGAACCAGGCGTGGATCAGCTGGTGGAGGGTGCGGTTGGGCGTGACGGCGTCGTCCCAGAGCTCTTGCATGGTGGTGGGGCAGGTGAGGTGTCCCATGGAGAGCCATTTGAGGATGTTGGAGCGCTCGTAGGTCTGGCCGGTGCACAGGGTCACCGGATCCACCATGGGCTCCAGGGAGATGGGGCAGATGAACACCGAGGGACGTCCTCCACCGGCTCCAGCTCCTCGATCATCTTCTTCAAGTCCACCTTCTCGCCGGCGGCCCGCCGAGGCCGCCCCGCCTCCACCGCCGCCCAAGATGCCATCTTTCACAGCCGTCTCCAGATCCAGGATCTGGCCACCGCCCTCCAGCCTCCAGGACGGCGGTTGCTGGTACTGCGGCATTGTCTGAAGCCAAGATTCGATTTTACGGAAGGAAAGAGGAAACAGGGGAGGGGAAGAAGAAGAGAAAGTGGGGGTGGGAGGGGAAGGGGACTAGTGAGAGGAAAGAGAGAAAGGAGGAGGAGGAGGAGGAGGAGGAAGGGGCTACAGCGAAATGGGAGCTGAGAACTCCCTTTCTCTCTCCTTTTGGTGCTGGAGGTGTAGTGGAAGAGGTTGCCCAGTCAAAGGAGGAGGCCATCATCATCACCGGCATCATGGACTTATAATCCAAAGCGGTCCTCCAGAAAGCCACCACCTCGGCCTCACAGGAGCTGAGAAAAAAGGCGAATCATCAGCAAGCAAAGACCTTTGAGACCCGGTTCAGAAGAAAAGAAGAAAAAGTAGGGAGAGGAAATCTGAACCTCCAAAGAAAAGGAGAGTCGGAGCTCCAAAGACCACCAGAAGGGAGTCCAAAAGAGGCCAGGAGAAATCTTGGAGATATGGAGGAGTCCCAGAGAAAGACTGAGATCCAGTTCTCTCCACCTTGTAAGGGTAGAGCTGGAAAAAGCGTAGAAGAGGGAGAAGAAAGCATATACTGCAAAACAATGAATAGAGTGTGTAGAGAGAGAGCACAGTCTCTCTCTCTCTCTCTCTCTCTCTCTCTCTCAAGGGAAATAGAGTGGTATTATAAGTGACATTTAATAAAGGAAGAGAGGGGGATGCACTCCGTTCTGCGGCCTCTTCTATTTTCTCTCTCCGTTTTGTTCAGTGGCTTGGAAAATAGCCACCACGAAGTCGGAAAAAAAGTGTTGTTTTGGGAAGCGGGAGATTGGTTTGTGACCAGAAGACCAATTGGGAGTTGAGGTTTAAGAAAACGGCTGTTATGATGAACATCATAACGCCGTTATCAGTATTTTATGTCCTCTTATAATTAATATTATTCTCTTTTCAATAAAAAATTAAAATAATAACTGTTATTTAACAACTATTCCATGTCTGCACTGGGCCCCATTCTGCATGTTGCTATTCCTCTAAAAAAATATATATATATTTTGAATCTGCACGTTAGATTTTTAAGAATAGTTGTTATGCATTAAACAATGAATCTTGAAAAATATAGTTAGCACACTATTCTTTATTATTGAAATGGATAATAACTAATATCCGTTAACAAAACATCATTTCATGCCATCTAATAATCTTTTCTTAATGCCAAGTAGACCGTTTCTCTTAATTTTCCTGTTAAATAAAACCTATTAGTATAATTTATGATAGATCAATGATTATTGTTTTATATAAATATTTACCTTTTTTGTTACATGAGCATCTTGAAAATGAAGGATTAGAAATTGTTAGATGCATTATTTGTCGCTCTTATGCATTTTTTTTCTTCTCTACTAAATGTTATTATTAAAGATCCAGCCAAGCAAACAAGTTAGATAATAATTCATATTTTACTACACTGTTAAATAAATAACTTTTAATAGTGTTGGATTTTTAGAGAATAATATACATTTTATCTTTAATTATAATGATAAATGATTAACGGTTTTGAGAGCTCTGTTGGTTGGCGTTATATATAATTAAAGGTTGGCATCATTAGAGCGAGAGACCAGGAGGAAGCCATCTCGGCCCGTGAATCACACGTGCAGCCATGTCACTTCTTTGCCATAATCTCCTATTTCCTCCCCTCGCTCTCCACTCTCCTATCGATAATGCTAGCTTTAACCTTATAAATCGTGACATTGGATGCCAAAATGATATATCAAGCATCATAACTTCATAAAATTATGGGTGACTCCTCACTAGTGCTTTGGGCCAACCTAATTTGTAGTGAAGGGACACGATATCTCTATCAAATTTAGGCTTAGCGACAACTCTAGCATTGATTGGAAGATGCCATATCAATCAACTACTTCTACACGTATTAAATAAATAGGGAAGATAAACTCTACTCTTTCCAAAATTCAAACAAAATTAAAGAAAAATTAGATAAATCATCTCATGAATTCAAGTTAATTGCACTTTCTTTTCTAGTATCATAGAAAAATATTTTGATAGAATTAAATATTTTTAAAATTCTATCAAAATATTTTTTTCTAATTTATCTTTTTAATTAGAAGTTTTACTCATCCAAAACTCTTCCGATAGAAACTGAACTTCCATAATAAAAAATTAATAAATCAAAAAAATAAATTATTTGGATGGCACTTTTGAAATTGCTTTAAGCCTCCACCAGTGGAAGTTTGATATAGTTTTCCTTTTGGTTTATTATCTTTTTTGAAGATTTTGAATGAGTAATTTACATCAAATAATATTTTATAGCAGGGTGATAATTTTTATAACGGATTTTTACGGTACTTAAAAAATATCGCAGGATGCTATGTATGCTTCAGAGACGTCAGTCAAAAAAAAATGATCACGTGCATGTATTAAAATATTAAGAAAATATGAATAGATAAATTTTAGAGATATTTGAACAATTTAGATAAACATCACATAATCATTCATCTTTTATGGACATCTCAAAACATGCACAACACCCTTCAGTACTTTTAAGTATCGTAGAGGATCTCCTTTGATTTTTATATGATCATTTAACTTTCAAATTTTTGTCCCATTTCAGCGTAATTGTGGTACTATGCAACAAAAACTTGAAGTACGAAAGTAAAAAAAAAATAATAATCTTTGCAAGTCGTTACTGACAACCCAATACATGTCAACTACATTAAGCAAGGAATGGTACATTTTTTGAAGTGGAATTACATGATCATGCTAAGCTTTTGAGTTACCAGTTATGCCAAAATTCTGGACCAAGCAGTCAACATTAAGAAAGAAATGCCACCTACTTGGTGCTAAGTCCATTAATAGGCAGGCATATCTTTAATGGATGTATTTGTAAGATTTCTTTCTCATGTAAAGCCAAATAAATTTATCAAAAGGATAGAAATAAAAATCTTCTTTTTACTTCAATTAGATCCCCGAGAGAGAGAGAGGCTCTCTTTTTACTTAAATCAAAACATGTCCATGTTGGAATTGTGCCTAATCAGGTCGATAAATTGAGAAACATCTTTTTTGATAAGAAAACATACAAGAATCAAGGTAATTACCAAACTACTTCCAATTTGATATGATATCAGACGTGGCATCAAATGAGTGATTCAAAGGCAAAACCCCATCAAAATCACTTAACACCGGAGCTATATAACACGTCTTTGCCATGCTAGTTTGGAGTTTTGTTTGATTATAGTTATACCTAAGCTGCGCTTCACTCACAAATCCTTGCGTAGTTTTTTAATATATACGTATACATTGATAGTCTACGCACACATATACATTGATATGAAAAAACTTGAAACATAATTATCGTACAATTTTCTATTGAAACTTCTACTATGACGGATTCTCACAAGATACAATCCATTAATAAGTAATTGCATAATTAAATGGTTCGATGGCAAAGATGAACATCAAATCTCTGACTTTTATGGGTGCAATTTCTGAATTATTATTATTTTTTTTTTTGGTAAGGTCCCGGCAGTATTCTGGAGGTAATTTTACATGGGAGGAGAGCAAGTGATTGACCCAACGTGTGCCACTGTGAAGTAGATGTGACTTGATTGGTTAATTTTCCTATTTTGCTACATGAAAAACTAGTTATGTGTCACAAGCATTTCTAGCCTCTAATGCAGTATAGGTCGTCCTTTTGTGCTTGGGCAATCATCAACATTGCTACATCTTCTTTTATACAGCCTCAACCAAAGGACAACTACACATTAATTTATCACCTCCTTCTATGTACTCACATTTCGAGCCCATGCCTCTACCTTACTCATAGAATGCACTTTTAATTAAATTAACCAATAGGGCAGTATGATTTAAAAGGGTATATCCTAACCAAACAAGTAATAATAAGGGCGAGCCAGAGGCCATGTGAAGTCCCGGACCACCCTCTCTTAACTTCAAAGCGATCGAAATGACACTGGTGTGAATTTGCTAGCATGATGCCTAGGATTTGATTAGATAGTTTGGCAATATAAAATGAGCGTGAGGTTAATAAAATACAAGGCTGGATCACGCACGTACGTGGAGTTACGTGGGGCAAGCATCAAGATGTTACAAATCACCTTTCATCTTAAGCGTTAATATGCTAAGAATTTATGACTCAGATTGTCCTGGCCAACAATAGTTCTTTCCCCTTTCACTTCCTTCTTTAGTGGACAGCTTCTATTTGAGATGAAAGATATCTCCATCTTGGATAGGTTGATTGAATTTGGAACTTAGCTTTTAGCAATTTTGATGATTTATGCTTTAATTGATAGGCAGAAAAAAAATTTCTCAACCAGATCACGTGATACCAATGAAGTAATATATATATATATATATATTCTGTGAAGGAGTATTGGAGTGTTGCCAGCTCAGTTTTTCAAATAAATTTTGTTGTATCACATAAATTATTATATTTTTTATATTTATTACCACTAATTATAAATTATTTATTCAATTTTTTAATTAAAATCTCAAAGATTATTTGATTATTAATATTTATAGTCCATCAAAATATATATTAACTTTCATTTAATAGATACACGATGCTTCCTCTTCATATATATATATAAGATGTAAAATTATTCTTTCTTCTTCAATATTATATCTGAATAATTAAAAATAAATAATAATATTAAAATTTATTTTCGTACATCCAACTCTACGCAATGTGCGGATCTTTGATTAGTTATCAATTAAAATAATAAATAAAAATAAAAAAAAATCTTCTATATACACTTGCACCAATCACATATCCTGTGCCATTTCCCGAAGTCCTCTCAACACTTTAAAAAGATGCCTTGGATGATTGAACAAAATACATCCTACAAGCAGATATTGTGCCTTGGCAATTTTGGAGTGGAATACAAATGGCAAATTGTTTAGCCAAGCATTGAAAAATTACAAGACTCCTTCGCTTAGAACTGGCTATTACGGGAGTAATTTGAATGAAAGAAAGATCGGTGCTAACTATTTACGGAGACATCTTTTTCAAGCATAGCTTTCACATGGACGCATCATATGCTTATTTTATGAGAATTGACGTAATAAGTTTCTTGTGGAGAAGATACTACATGCAACAATTCCGTGTCATGTCATCTCCAAAATTAAGTTAATTAAAATAGCTGTAATTCTCTTTTTTTTTTAAGTTATCTTCTTAATAATTATTTTGGTAGACGTTAGCATCAGCTGAATGAAAAAGCTGCTGCTCCTTTTCAATATTTTGATAGGTGATAATAATTTCCTTTTTAGTAAGAGAAAACTTAATAAATAAATATAAAAATTGTTAAGGGTAAAATGGTCCAGGAGTAGGTAGTGTTTTAAGGAAATGGTTAGAGAGGGGAGCACAATCCTGACCCCTCACGGCGTTCGAGGGCGCACATCTCGGAACTGTAACACTACAGTCTGAATAATACCTTCATAACTTTCTAATATCGATTTAAATACGTGGGAAGCAAATAATTAATTCTTAAGGCCGGACCCACAGTCTCGTGAGGGTGAAGGGACTTTTGTTTAAAGAAAGCGCCAGCTCAGCATTTGACCAGGGCTGATCTTTGACCGTACTCCTCTCTTTTCCTGTCTCTCGTTTGACCCACTTTGTTGGGCGGGTCCATGTATCGTTGCTTCGCCAGCCAGCTGCTCCTTCTTTGACGCCAGGGCCGCCTCTCCCCTTTTTTTTTTTCGTTGTATCAACCCAACAAAATTGATATGAGACTACCCCCACAGCATCGTATGCGGACATTATTTTTTAAATAAAATATACAGACATTATTTAAGAGGCTTTTCTTATTAAGGATAGCAATTAAATCGGATCGCTCATATATAGATCAGATTAATATATATCAATTAAAAAAATCATCAAAATAAATTCGATCTGCTTATTAAACGGATCAAAAATTCAAATCTGAATCTAACCTGTTTATTAAATGGGTAACTCGATCCGATCCGTTTAATTCGTTTATTAAACATATCAAATTAAGTTAAACAGATTAAATAGATCGAATTAAATAGATCAGAAATAATTAAATAGATTTTAAACAGATTAAAATATATTTTAAATAGATTAAACAGGTTAAACAGATCGGATTAAATGGGTTAGAAATGGGTTAAATGAATTAGAAAAGGTTAAACAGTTTTCAAATAGGTTGAACAGGTTAAATGGATCAGATACCTAAAATCTAAATCCAACCTAAATATTAAATAGATTAAACGGATCGATCTGTTTATAACTTAAACTTATGTAGTCTAAACTTAAACCTATTTATGGTGGATCGAACATAGATCGGATTGGCAGATCGAATCATATTTTGCCAGCTCTACTTCTTATACGATAGTTCTAATCGTAAAATAAGAATAATTACCTATTTTTACCTCCTTTTGCTGTTCATATTTATAGATTTTTTTGATAATTATTTACCATAGAAAAATTGAAATTTAAACCCACTTGCTATACAGTAATCGATGATTTTAGCAAGATACACTGGCATTCATTATTTTTTTATTATTATGATTATACTAAAATTTAGTAATGAATTATTCCGCTGCTCCTATTGTTTTTAGGAAAAGAACAATAAACTCAGTCTAATTTGCCATAAACAAATAAGACCATGGAAAAGTTCTATAATTGGAGACAATGAAATCTTGTGTAACTATGTAGATCCTCTTATTATAGGTTTTGCGGGACCTACTTCTCCACTGGACCCATTTATCACGTTGGAGGGCATCTTTTTGGGTGTGTCGGATCAATTTTCAATCAAAGTATCCCATATTTTGGTGTGTGCAATGGCTGTGGACCATTTTTTTTGGAGCTCATAACTTTATTAACCACATTCTGTACTTAATTTTTAAAATCTGTTTATGTTGCCTCTAATATGATTTGATATGAATTTGGTTGCTAAAATAGTTTATCTGTATAACAACACAATCAGATCAGAATTGGTGGACCAGGGGACCTTGCCATTATAGGACCAAGGTTTCTATTTCCCCAGGATATTAGTTTGTACGGTAATCGAGCAATTTCTAGTATAATATTTGTAAATATTGACGTTTATCATCTTTGCTGATATAGAATGACATATTCAAATGTGGTACATGCAAGCAGTATCACGATATAGATCGAGATCATTAGTTTCTATTTCATTCTTATGGTAAGTAGAATTGCAGTGATGGAAAGGATTGGCTACAGCAAGTAGTGTAGCCCCAGCTAATGGCAAACCAGTTTTGATGGGGTAGATTAGAGAAAGGGAGGCGTGGCAAGATGATAAGAATAAATCTACAATGGTAAGACAATTTGAATGTTTTATTTTTGGTACATGGTGAGGAACTTCAATGGAAAAAAAGGGAGAGGTAGTGATGGGTAAAGCAACAATAAGATGTGGTGGAGATGTTTGTCTAAGGTGAAAGATATTGCGGAAAACGAAATAGGAGAGAAAGATAAGCATAACACTAATATTTTAATAATTATAAATCATCAAAAAATAAATATATAAAATTGTTCCCTTTCTTTAGCAGTTAAATTTGATCAAAGACAAATCAAATATCAATTCATCTTATTATTGATCACCGGTCAAAATGAAATTTTAAACCTATATATATATATATATATATATATATATATATAGTGTGTGTGTGTGTGTGTGTGTGTGT
>KE505881.1:112890-130509 GCA_000441515.1 Elaeis oleifera | reverse complement strand
TATATATATATGTATATATATATATATGTGTATATATATATATATGTGTGTGTATATATATATGCGCGCATGCCCACGCTTTATTCTTAATATATATATTTTTAAAAGTATTCTATGAGTCTCTTTCGGCAAGCATCCAAGTTTGAAGCATGTAAAGTGCCTCAAAAATTTGATATTCACAATTAGCATATGCGATCTCCAACTATTATTTGAAATAGTAATAATAACTGTTAAAGCAATAGTAGCAACTGTAGTAATTACTCTCAATGTCGTTGCCATCATCCTATAAGGTACAAATAAATGAGCTATTAAATGGCTTTGTTTTAACTATTATCTTTCTTTTTCTGTTTTTTTTTTGTGATGTCAATTAATTATAAAAAATTATTAACAATAAAAGCTTAAAACTTTTTGTAAGTACAAATTTGAAAAGCCTCTTCTCTTTGTGGAAAGTTTGAGTGCGGATCCCATAGTCCGCACTCATGCGTAGCCATCTATCTTGTAATGACGGCCATCCATGCATGGTGCACCGAATCCTACAACACCACTACCACGGGTGGAAAGTTTCCATCTCTATGATTGTGCTCGCTAACGATGACAAGATATGGTTTTCCTCATGGATATGTATGGCCTGTGATATCTGAAGCTTTATTATTTAAACTAGTAAACGGAACACTTGACATGGGCCGAGTAATCTCTCAGCACCGCATGCCTACCCTAAGTCTGTATGCAAAGCCTCCACGCTTGTCCTTATCTTCCCACTTGGAGAACGCTAAGTTCCACGAAGACGGGGGGGGGGACCGAAGTGAAAGCCTACGCCTTTGATCGTGACTTTTGCCAGGCTTGTGCTAAAGGCCTCGCGTTCTCATCTTCGACGACAGCAATGCACCCGACACTAGTCCTTACCATAGCGCTCTCTCATTCGTCCATTTATCCTTGTATCGTAGCTAACTTTTATGTATGTTTAAGTATTTCCACCCCTTGGAATTAGAAGTAATATGTGAAAGTAGATGTGACACATACTCCCATGGCAAATTAACATTCACTGCCTGAGTTACACAACTAAGTGAGGAAGACATGTGCATGCAAATGAAAGATGCCAGCATATATGGTGCAAATAAAAGCCATAAAAATGGAAGGGGCTGCTCTTCATCCTCTATTTGATACTTATTCCATTGGCTGGATTCCAGGCGTGGACCGACTGAGACAGCACTCAGGAGACCAATGCTAGATATAATCGGCTATCAACGCAAGGGCTGTCGTCCTGCGGAATTGAACCTTGTTGTTGCTAAAATGGCAAGTGCTTGTATAATCCCAATCAATGTTATGGAGATGAAAGACCTCAGGTTGCATTGGATTGGATATATGGAAACTACCGGTTACTTTTTCAGTCTTTGGCAATGAGGTTAAAATGACCACACACACACACACACACACACACACACACACAAAATCCGGTTGAAATACTGCTGAGTTGCTCCTATACGCCACTCATTTTCAACAGTAAGGTCAGTGCTAGCAATTATTAGTTCTCGCTAAGGAATAATGATGGGCTGCCACACGTATACTAATTTGGGGCTAATTAAAGCAGCGTCAGGTTTTGTTTTAACACAGTACAACTTGCCAACTATGTCATAAGCTTACAAACTGTGGAAGGTTAAGTCCACATATATCAATATTAAAAATTGACTTAGGATGCCAATTCAAATCCATATTGACTAAAGACACAAGTTATATATTGTCCTAATTTAATGATTATAAAATACTAGTTCAAGTCTAAATTAAGTTATTCTATAATATATATTTTTATAACTCTATTGAAAATAGTAATTAAATATTCTAGAGATTTGATATTTTGAAGTTTAGAGTTTGTGACATAATCTTGTATTCTATAATCTCTAGCTTTTTTTAGTGGAACTTTTGCATTTTTTCTATTTATGGATATAGATTAATAGATCTAACCATATAAATAGTGTATGCTTTTTTTTCTTCTATTAATTTCTTCTTTTTTTTTTCTTTTTTTTTCTTTTTAGTTCATTAATCTCTATCTGTCACAACACAAATGGAATAAATGCTATAACCATGATGTTGATTCACTTATTGTCCAACCGTGGCAATAAAGGTGAAATAATTCGAGCTGGCGTTGCTACACCAACTGATGGATACACGGATTGGCAACCCTGATTTCATAGAAGTTTTGATTTTATAGCAACGTAATTATCAAACCATTGAATCACCTGCGTTGCAGCTGCTAGCGTGTTTGAGCCCCACGTGTGCTTGCGCATGTCCAATACGCGCCTTTAATGGATCGATTGTGCTGCATTACCAATATTTAAACGACCACAAATAAATGTAGCAGGATACCATGTTGCCCTGCTGGCCCTATGCAACTCCTTGTCCCTGTACACCACCAGTCCTTATTGCCTTCGTGTTCCAAGCAACTTGTCGATTGGATACTGGTAATTGGCTTGTAAATGGACACAGGTGGTTGGCTCCTTAATTTTAGGGGACAAACATTGATGACTGGAAATATTACTGGTACTTCGGGTGCGGTCACAAGGTTAGCTGTGTCTTAACAATACCTTGGTCATAACTCATACGTGGATATATATATATATATATATATATGTATATCTTTCAGTTCAGACAGCTTTCGTTCATGAACAAAATTGGGATAAGACTTGTCCTGTGTCTACCAAGAGAATTTACGAACAAGCATTAATAAGGTACTATAATGTTACCCAAATTTGACCGAATTAGGAATTAATTCCCGCATATTCTTCTATTAGAAACTTGTTTAAAATTTTATTTTATTAAGGATAAAATATTTTTGTCAAAAAATATTTAATTATTATAGTCAGAGAAAAAAATGATATGATTATTTATTTGATATAACTTTCCTATTCCAAAATTTCTTATTCTCAGATCTCATAAGCTAAAGCAATTATTGGACCCTGCTTTGCTTGCATGGAATCGCCGGCTTTAGCAGCCTCTGCCACCTGATCTTCCTCCTACAGTCATGCAGGGGGTCAAATACTGTACCTAAAATTGTTTGCTGTATACGAGCTTAAGAAAAGATAGGAAGAACAAGACAAGTGCCTGTCCATACCTCTGGGTCCGGATGGCGTGTCCTGCCGGAAATCATATAAAATTAATGAAATATCATCCTTTTAGAGATACTAAGCTATATATATATATATATATATATCAAGTAAGATGCCCTCCTCCTCGGAACCAATACTACTGGTCTGAAATGCCCCCCATCGATTCGGTAGCCAAGTATTTAAAGCAGTCCATCTCTTTCTAAGCTGGACTAGTTTATAAACGTATCATGATGGCGCCATATATGATACTACTAAAACAGTATGACCAATTGTTTATGGTGATGGGCTCGTGAGCTCGCACGGGTTTGCAGCGCTTTGGCTGACCGTCAGACCCGAGGGAAGAGCATTTCTTGACGTTGCCAACCAACTTTGGTTGGTTCTTTGACCGTGACCTCACGTTCTTCAAAGAAAGCGACATTATTTACGAAGTGGGGTCGTGATAAAGAAAGATGGCAGGGGAAATCCCTCCACTGGCCCTGCTGCGTTGGTGGGGACCCGTTGGGCTGCCATGGTGCCCCACAAGCGGACCCCACCTTTTAATTGGACTTGGTCTCGGAGGGACATCGACCTATCTGAAGTGGCCTAGATGCCGATCCACTGTTGTTGATGCGCAAGGGTCTGAGACGAACAAATGCGAGAGGGATGGATGGCATCAGTTTGCTCCAAATTGGAGCACCACTTCAGTTTTCACGCTTATGGACCTTTGGTCAGTTCTGCAGGAGGAAATTAAGGATGAGGAGCAATGAACTGACAGCAGCAGTGAGAATGATAAGATTAGAAATAAACGAACAACTTTATGTAGATTAGGATAAGGCGTGAATGTAGCATCTACTGGTAGTCGTGACATCAATAATATTTGAAAATAAGCCAGGCGATGCATGTCACGTTCCTGTTGTTTGAATTATACGTTTCAGAGCTCTATGGATCCAAGAATAATGTTTGATATTGTGACATAGAGGACTTGGTGCATGTCACAAACTCATCAGCTACATTTCCTATTCATGTTGTAGACAACAGTTGTGACTTTGGAAATGCCAACCAGGTCAATATGCCATATTCTAGAGCAACATGTAGATATATCACAAAAAAGTTTGATATTCCCACGAAAATATATAAATATTAGTTGTTGTTCGTCATGGAGGGCAGGCAATCTCAAAGGCTTGTTTTTTTTTTTTTTTGTCCTCTTAGCAAAATCTCAAAATCACATTTGGCTCTAGTAATTAAGGCATTTAGATCCAACCCAATCATCAGTTAATCTGGTGGGACTCTCAAACATGACATCACTCCTCAACTAGATTAGATGTGGTCCATCAAATGAATGCACATATATTTAAGTAGTTTTTGATTTGCTCAAGACTCCAGGCTCGGCTTGATCTTAGCTGATAGCAAACTACCATATGGTGCCTATTTCATCCTAATTCTAAATTATTGTCCAACCGATTGTGTATTCAAGTATTCTAAATCAAAAATAAATTAAGTATTTTTAAATAAAATAGTATATTCAAATAATTCAAATGTAGATACAACCAAGAGAATCAGAAATAAAATATCCTTAAGAGGGCTCGGAATTATCCCCTATAACTCAAAAAATATTCATGAGTTTCAAGTACTCTACAACATAGGCTGCAATACAGTCGACTATAGTATTTGCCTTCCAGAAAATATGCCTGATCACACACATGGCATTTTGATAACAGCATAGATATATTCTTTAAAAAGAGGTGAGGTGTAGTTCTAAATCCAGATCACCACCACCGTAGAGTCATCTTCGATCATGAGATGGTCGGCCCTTGGGGTTTGCCTGGCATGCATAATCTTAGTCCAGGCAGCACGCAGCTCTACCTCAGATACTGCAGATGCAAAGAGATAGCTTCTCCTAACAATTATCAACTTGGAATCAGATCCATGAATCACAAAGCTCGCCCGACCCTATATGTCCTAGACGCCGCCATCAATATTGGCTTTCAAGTACCTCAGAGGAGGGGCTTCCAAGCAATAAATACTCATCGCTGTATGAGCAGAATGGGAGTCCTAGATCTCTAAGGGTCCAGAGGTCACGTCAATCATTTTCATAATCAGAATATGAGCTCTCTCTGGAATAAAACTCATTGGACTTTTCTTGGACTCAAACACCAGGATATTCTTAGCAAGCCAAATATGATAGGCCATATATAAAGCACATGAACCCAATGCACCGAGAACAGCTCCTGTCACACTCCTCCGTAGGTACTCTAAGAATGTTTGAGCAGGAGCTACAGCTTGGATGAATTGCTGGTCCGATGAGATACTAAACCTGCTTGACTCTCGGACATAAAAATAAAATATACTTTACCATCTCATTCTCTAGACCAGAGTATCAACAAGTTGGCTAGATCTCCATACCTCGGCCCCTTAGAATGGATCTTATTAGAAGCCGATCCTAGGCCACCTTCCAAAGAAAGATAAATTAAGCATATTCACCATAGGACTCTAGCCTCAGGCTGGTCATTCTTATTCATTGCTTGCCCGTGGAAAGGTTTGAGGTTTGATTTCAGAAATTCTAGAAAGACAAATAGAAATCCAAATTTTGCTTTTAAAAGAAGGGCCAAATAATTAAGGGATAGGAGGGAAAGAATAGCACTGGAAATTTTAGCAAGGTGACCATATCGATGGTGCATAACCTACAAGCTCATTTTCCAGAGGTCAATTTCAGTGTATGGCCACGAAAGCTTCGTCGACTTCGGACCTTTTTGGGGCAAAAGAGTTTGGAATTTTTGAAACTAGAACTCAGCAGCAACCCAAGCACGAAATTAGTAAATCTGAACTTTCTTCTTTTCTTAAGTACAGAAATTTGAAACAGTGCACCAGGCATTTGCAACCAAGATAGTGCATCACCAACATGGCCTTGCATAGCTGTAGGAAGGCTCTGTTTTCCAAGATCTCTCAGGGCTAAATGAAATCCAAGCCCAGGACACGAACCTTACAAGGCCCAATTTGGCCCGGTGCATGACCCAGATACCTTTCTGGTTTGACCGTTTCAGACAACAGAAACAGCAGATCTCTAGAGCACAGAGCTCAGACTAACGGAGTTAATACCACGAATCTCTCCAATAATCTCCTTCAAAGCTGCACCATCTTTAAAATGGATGCGTGTGACACCCTGGCAATTTGATCACCTTCAGAACCTGGCTCGCCGAGTCCGCCCACTCTGACTCAAGTGCCAACAAGCTTACCATATTCACAGTCCCATCTCCATCCCCATATACCATCTCGGTTGCACGTCAAACCCTCCGTTCCATAGAACAACACTTCCGGCGTCTCGATCCCGCTTCCAACCATACAAGTCACCGGCACACCGGGCTCCATCAATCTCTCGGTCATCGGTAATATCCTCGTGTTATACGGAATAGCCCCTTCATTATATCCGATATCCTTGAGAAACTGTGGTATATCGTATGCTGAATAAGTTTGTTTTGGGCCGTGACAAGTGGCTTCTTACCGAACACTGTGGGCGAAGGTAGAAGCCATAGATTGCTCTCCGAGCTCCTCTGCTCGTCTCGAACCAACAATGGGTGAACGATGGGGATGCCGAGGGTGTATCCCGATGCGAAGGTGAGCATCTCTTGAACCGTGCCAGCCCATGGTGCGGAGAGTGTGACCAGGTGTTTGATGTATTTCCGACGCCATGTTAAGGGGTTGCGAACGAGGAGTTGGAGGGCAAAGAGGCCACCGAGGCTGTGGGAGAGGAGGATGACAGGCTTGCCGCCGTTGGCGGCACTAGCTGCTTCGATGAGTTGCCTGAGGTCCTGGAGGTATTGAGTACCCACTTGGCTGGGGTGGCCTTCGGCAGCGAGGCCATAGCGGAAGTCATAGGGGCGCCGAAGAGGTTGTGACCATCTTCATAGCCGATTTCTTCCAGTGAGTCTACCAGAGTGGCCATGTAGTTGGTGATAAACCTGCACATATTGATTCCTTGCAAGTATAAATTTGGTGCCGGAAAATGATGAGGAAAGAAAGGAGCAAGTTGGCGGCAACATGGTTTGGATTTGGTGAGGATAATTTCCATAGAATTGGCTCATGGAGCTGGCTCGCGCAATAAAAATTTAATAACAACATGGGCTTGGTAAACGTACTTAAGATTAGGGTCAAGGTAGACAAGCCCCTGAGTAGAGCCGAAGTATGGGACTCGGGTCTCGACGCCGGGGCGTTCCGGTAGTCGTCGATGTCGCCATGGTAGTAGAGTGTCATCCTCTCGGCGAAGCACCGGGTGAGAGGGGCCACCAATACAGTTGGGTCGAACCATAGCCTGAACCATCCCTCTATCCTCCTTTCGACTGCCGAGAGGCAGCAAACAAGGTTGGAGGGCTTGTAGGCTTCAGTTAGCCGGGCCTCCAGCTGGTTGCCTCCGCTTCCAGGTATCACAACCAAGGGGTGAAGCTCGCTGCCTCTCGCGGAGAGGCACATAGACAGCAGCAGAGCCATGAAAGCCGCCACTCTCATTCTTGCTGGAATAGTTTGATCTATTTCTGTGCTGCGGAGGAAACGCCAGTTTATTATCTGGATTTTATTGGTTTGGTGTCGTTGTGGTGGGTATTTGCGTGGTCGGCGCTTCCTTGGACTACTTGGATGGTGGGTGGCCACGTATTCTCAGTGAACTCTTGGTTGTGATGTGCACCCTGAACTTTTTGTCTAAACGATTGCAAGTAACGGCTAATTTTTTAACAAATAACCTATCAAAAATAATCAATTTTCTCCGGCGGATTATAAGGCTGGCTCGCAGACTTTCTCAGGGTAGCAACTCTGTATCTGGATTTATAACTGGGAAAGAATATATTCTCAATAGTTCTTCCTTGGCCAAATAGCTCTCTAGAGTACTATCCATGATCAAATTATATGGTCAAAAAGTAACTGGCTGCTCACTGATATTTTATGGCTTGGTTTACGTATTATTCTTGATTGGTTCAAACTCTTTGGTGATCATGTAATAATTAATTTTGAAGGCCGTATTTGATTGCAAAATAAGTTAAACTGAAGTATATGAATTAACTGACTTCTCTCTCTTTTTATTTTCTTTTATACAAAGGACTGTACACAATAAAGTATACAATGTAGCTACTAGCTAGCTCAAAAACCCTTATTCCCCAAATCTTGGTGAAGGCGGGACTTAATCATAGATAATTTGAGATAACTATAAGAAATAGGATAAATTAAAGAAACACTTCCTTAACTTGAGCCTAATTTTATTTACATCCTCTGCATTTTAAAAAATATTAAACTGGCTCTTCTAATTATCAATATATTCCAATGATCCATCTATCTATCTTCATTAATAGAATAATGTCACGTGATATCATTATTTTATAAAATGATGAAAATACTTTATTTTCATCTCCTCCATCTCTCTCCTCCCTCCTTTCCGATTGATCCCTTCCTCCTCCATCGCTGGAGTTTCTCTTTTTCTCTTCTTCCCTTTCTCACCCATCCTTCTCATCCATGGTGGTTCTCTCCACCTTCACCTCGTTTTTACCGACAACCCCTCTTCTCCCTTCTTCCCTTCCTCACCTACTTCTCCTCCTCGTCCTTCAAGCTCGCTCATGAGCTATTTTCTCCACGATGGCTCCTTTTATCTCCAATCATTCTTCATCGACGACCCCTTCATTCCCTCCTCTCGTTCCTCCTTATCTATTTTCTTCATCCTCCTCCTCCTCTAAGCCATCTATAAGTTCTTTCCCTCATGACGGCCCCCTCTACTTCCATCTCTTCTCGCCAGCAATTCACCCTTCTCCTTTTTCTTCCTCGTCACTCTCTTTTCTTTTATCATCCATTTCCTCCAAGTCTGTCTATGAGCCCTCTCTCTCCATGGTCGTTCTCTTCACCTCTACTCATTCCTTGCTAGTAGTCCCACTCCTCTCTTCTTCTTCCTCCTCACTCACTTTTCCTCTTCATCCTCTTTCTCTTCCAAATTTGCTCATGAGCCCCATCTCTCTAAAATGGCCCCCTCCACCTATATCACTTCTCATCGGTAATCCATCATTCTCCCCCCTTTTCTCTTCGTTCTTTTCTCATTTTTGTCATCTACTTCTTCTAAGACTATCCATAAGCCCTCCTCTACAATAGTTCTCTCCATCTCTCCACTCATGCTTTGCCGGTGGCCCCTTCTCCTCCTTCCCTTCTTCTTCACCCCCTTCTCCTCCTCTAATCCTATTTATGAGGCCTTCAACATCATCTTTCCCCTCTATATTGACCTCCATAGCCCCACCTCCCTCTCTATGGTGGTTCCTTTTACCTCTATCTTTTTCTTACTGGAGATCTCTTCCATATGAGTGAGAGGCATTTTCGTCTATTGATAGAAAAAGCTGCCACCATTTATTGAAAAATGAATGACTGGATAATATTGAAATATATTGATAACTAGAAGGACTAGTTTGATATTTTTAAAGTACAGAGGGTGTAAGTGAAATTTTGCTAAAATCAAAAGGAGATTCTTTAATTTATTCCAAAATTTTATCAACTTGATAAGCAAATATCTTTATTTAATCCTCATTTATCCTTCCACCAAACATAGCTTGAATACATATTTGAATGCTAATGCTGTCAAAACTTCAAAACAACCAATGATAGACTACATTTCACAGTAATGGCCAATGTTTTGTGTCTTATGATTAAGCAGTTAATCTTTGGAGCGAAAAAGTTTCATTGAAATTGACATGCTATGCCAATAACCCAAAGGCAATGAACTCAACATGCTTGGAAGCGGAGCAGAGCAATATAGTGTACATCATGTAGTTCTTAGCATGTAAAATCTGTAATAAGCTTGGCTTGCATCGAAAATTATAAGCGGAAAAATGAGCATTTAAGATCTATTTGGGTAATCTAGCAGGTTAGGCTACCTTTCTTACTTGATTAATGGACTGGGCAGCCTATGGCTCACATTAACCCAACACTAACTCCCCAGCCCAAATCCTATAGGACGATTAAAAGATCTCTTTGTGTTGGCGGGGTGCCTGTTGGGATGATGAAAAGGCTGGAAGTAGGCCCAGCTAGGCCTCAGAGTCGTTGGACATGGGCTAGGCACAAGGCTTGTTGGACCATAAGTCGGGCCTAAATATAGATCCCGCAGAATTTTCACGCTGAGCTTAGGTCCACGCGTGGCTCGACCTGTTCCTGACTTGTAGATGATGCCTAGACGAGGCCCGAAGATTGAGCCTAGAATTAGGCCTAATATCAGCTTGGAACAAGGCCTAAACATGCCCCAATGTGTTAGAATATATCAATTCTGAAAATTTTATTTTATTTTTCAAATTTATTAAATTTTTCAATTTTTTCAACTTTTTGGCTTGTGTATTGAGGATGTACTTACAAAGTTGGTTTAATTTATTGATAGCCCTTGACATTGGATTCTTCTCCTTGATAAATGAATCAATCCTTTTTGCTCAAGCAAGCTTTTTAAGCTTTTTGTTGCGGCAAAAATCTGTCCTGAGCCGAGATGGCTAGAGTCGGAAGGTGACCGCGAGTTGATGACTACGTGACCTATAAGAAAAGTCTCCATGAGCCAGAGTGGGCTCCGACGGAGATCCTTCGATGCTCAAGTCAGATTTTTACAGTAAGAGGGAAGAGTCAACGCTTGTGTAGAGAGAGATATGGCATGCCTCTTGGATCCCTGATTACTTTTTTTATAGATGAGATTGGAGCTATAAGATGGGGAGAGGCCGCCAGAGACCTTTTTGCCCCCCATTGAGTATGTTCTTGAAAATTATGTCGAATCCTCTGACTTCTTTGGATTTGATGGGTGTTGTCATTTCATCTGGTAGATGGCTAGCCACTTTGATTAATGGCTTAGGATTACAACCAGGGATTCTGAGATTGATGTAACCTTATCCTACTCATGGCCACTTGCACGACATGACCGAGCCACAGATGGGTCTTGCGGTCATCGTGACAGGCTGCTATTTTTAATGGCTCAATTTGACGGTCATACAGGAGCTTCTGATAAATACCACCGGATGCAGTGATCGAACTAAAAAATAGGAAGAATGGACCTCGGGGGCTACTTATACGCCATCAAGCAACAAAGCCAGCACGAATGCCCAAGTCGGAGCCAATGTCAGGACTAATGGTTGAAGTAGGAGATTGGTAGCATGAACAGGATTTGACGGCTCGAGGATGGTAATGCTAGCGAAGGGTCGGAGGATCCACTAGTAGATCAGCAGTTAGCATGGGGGCTGAGGTCGATAGGGAACTCGTAGGTTAAGGTGGATAGTAAGCTCATTTGGGATTCACTCGTATCTTTGGATCGGATGCTAGAGTTATATCCATAATATATGCCCCTTACTCCCTAGTCTGAGCTAGGGTCAGGCCCAGAGAGTATGAATCAACATACAGCTCCTGAAGATACGTGTTAGGTCCCAACTTTTCAATCAACACAATGCACCCGTCATGTGGCCATATTCATCTGGAGATGAAGCATCTTTGAAGAACTCCTAGCTATATTTATTCGGAGATGAAGTATCCTTCTTATGGCTATATTCATTCAGAGATGAAATGCTTTTGAGGAATTTCTGGTTATATTCGTTCGGAGATGAAGCACCCTTCTCATAGCTATATTCGTTTGGAGACAAAGTGCCTTCGAGAAACTCCTAGCTATATTCGTCTGGAGACAAAGCACCTTTCTCGTGGCTATATTCCTCTAGAGATGAAATACCTTCGAGGAACTCCTGACTATATTCATCTGGAGATGAAGCATTCTTCTTATGGCTATATTCGTCCGAAGATGAAGCATCTTAGAGAAATTTCTGACTATATTTGTCTGAAGATAAAGCATCCTTCTTGTGGCTATATTCATTCAGAGATGAAGGACCTTCATTCGGAGATGAAGCACCTTCATTCGGAGATGAAGCATCCTTTTTGTAGCTATATTCATCTGAAAATATAGTACCTTCAAAGAACTCCTGGCTATATTCATTTGGAGATGAAGCGCTATTCTCATGACTATATTTATCCGGAGATGAAGCATTTTTGAGAAACTTCTAGCTATATTTGTTAGGAGATGAAGCATCCTTCTCGTAGCTATATTCATTCAGAGATGAAGCACCTTTGAAAAATTTTTAGCCATATTCGTCCGAAGATAAAGCGCTCTTCTCATGATTATATTCATCCAGAGGCGAAGCACCTTCGAGGAACTTCTGCAACTTGGCTGAGTTCTTCTTTATCTCAGATGGTTGGAGTTTATGGGCTTCACTTGATGCCTTTTGATTGTTGCCATTATGACTTTCGCTTGACTTGCCCATGGGTAAGGAGTGTTGGTCGGTTTGAAGTCGTGGATCTTATTTTGGTCAATTTGCCACTAGTCGGTCTTTATTAATTGGTATTTTTTAAGTCAATCCTTTCACTCTGATTTTCAGGAGCTTGATTTTAGGAGCTCGACCTTCGCAAGCTCAGCTTTCAGGAGCTTGACCTTCATAAGCTCGACTTTTAGGTGGTTTGCTTGGAAGCTCGGGGTCAGCTTGTAGTTTTGCTTCAGCTCAAGTGCTCAAGGACCTATGGTCTTGTGAGAAAGAAAGGAAATAGAATAGCGGATGGGGATTTGAGAAACTCTTACCACGAGGAGCTTTGAGTTTCGTTTGAGAGCCCTTAGATTTTGCTTGGCTCTTTCATGCTATTCACCTTGGCTTGGTATGCCCTTCACCTCAGCTCGGCCTTGATCTTTACTTCAGATCGATTTTGATCTTACTTTGGATGGGCTTGATCTTACTTCGATTGACCTTGATCTTCACCTCAGATGGGCTTGATTTTTACTTCAGATTGACCTTGATTTTTATCTTGGATGGGCTTGAGCTTTACTTAGGATTGGCCTTGATCTTTGCATTGGCTTGGTCTTGACTCTTACTTTGGATTGGCCTTGATCTTCACCTCAGATGAGCTTGATCTTTATTCAAATTGACCATGATTTTTGCATTGGCTTGGCCTTGATTCTTACTTCGGATTGGCCTTGATCTTACTTTGGATGGGCTTGATCTTTACTTCGGATTGGCCTTGATCTTTGCATTGGCTTGGCCTTGACTCTTACTTCAGATTGGCCTTGATCTTCATCTCAAATGGACTTAATCTTTACTTCAAATTGGCCTTGATCTTTGCATTGGCTTGGCCTTGACTCTTACTTCGGATCGGCTTTGATCTTACCTCAGATGGGCTTGATCTTTATTTTGGATTGGTCTTGATCTTTACATACTCTTACTTCGGATGGGCCTTGATCTTCACCTCAGATGGGCTTGATCTTTACTTCGGATTAGCCTGGATCTTTGCATTGGCTATGCTTTGACTCTTATTTCGGATTGACCTTGATCTTTACCTCAAATGGGCTTGATCTTACTTCGGATTGGCCTTGATCTTTGCATTGGCTTGATCTTGATTTTATTCAGATTGGCCTTGATCTTCAGCTCAGATGGACTTGATCTTTACTTCAGATTGGCCTTAGTTTTGCACTGGATTAGTCTTGACTTTATTCGAATTGATCTTGACCTTTAGCTCGAATAGGCTTGATCTTTACTTCGGATTGGCCTTAGTCTTTGCATTGACTTGGCCTTGACTCTTACTTCAGATTGGCCTTGACCTTTGCATTTGTTTGACCTTGACTCTTGCTTCAGATTGGCCTTGATCTTCACCTTAGATGGGTTTGATTTTTACTTCGGATAGGCCTTGATCTTTGCATTGGCTTGGTCTTGACTCTTATTTTCGATTGGCCTTCATCTTCACCTCAGATGGGCTTGATCTTTATTCTAGATTGGTCTTGATCTTTGCATTGGTTTGGCCTTGACTCTTACTTCAAATTGGCTTTGATCTTCACCTCAAATGGATTTAATCTTTACTTGGGATTGGCATTGATCTTTGCATTGGCTTGGCCTTGACTCTTACTTTGGATTGACCTTATTCTTCACCCCAGGTGGGCTTGATCTTTACTTTGGATTGGCCTTCATTTTTGTATTTGCTTGGTCTTGACCTACTTTGGATTGACCTTCGCCTTCATCTCAGATTGGCTTAATCTTTACTTCGAATTGGCCTTGATCTTCGCATTGACTTGGCCTTGACTTTTATTTCGGATTGATCTTGATCTTCACCTCGAATAGACTTGATCTTTACTTTGGATTGACCTTGATCTTTGCATTGGCTTGGCCTTGACTCGGGTGCTCGAAGGCCTGTGATCCTATCAAAAGGAAAGAAAGCGAAATAACGAATGAGGGCTTAAGAGCCTCTTACCATGAGAGTTTTATGAGAGTTTCTCTTGGAGCTTGATTTTTCTTCTAATTTAGATTCTCTACCCCTATTTTAGGCCTAATTAGGATAGCTTGGGGGTTGCCTCCTATGCTGGGTTTGATTGTTGCACGACATGGACTATCACAGTCAATGCTCGCACTTGGATGCTAGAGCATTGAACTGATCCTGGTTCTCTCCAAGAGTTGGCAGAGGGGTTGTGGGGATGCCTCCAGTAGCTAGTATGGAGCATGATTTTTAACTAGAGCTTCTGCCAGCCGACGTGCTATGGTGTTAGGATGTCTCGAGGATTCTCTTCGTGGCGGCAGAGTAATGGGTTGTGCACTCTTTTCCAAAAGTGGGCAAGATCTTTTCCTCTAGTGTCAATCTGTTGCAGTAGAAATCTATTTTGGATCGAGATGGCTAGAGTCAGGTGATGACTGTGAGTCGACAGCTGCGTGACATACAAGAAAAGTCCTTGAGAGTCGGAGTAGACTCCGATGGAGATCCTTCGACGTTCAAGTCAGATTTTCACAATGAAAAAAAAAATTAGTACTTTTTAGAGAGAGAGATGGCATACCTCTGGGATCCCTAGATTACCTCTTTTATAGGAGAGGTTGAAGCCGTGAGAAGGAGAGAGGCCGTTAGAGATCTTTTTGCCTTCATTAAGTATGTTCTTGAAAATCACGCCGGATCTTCTGACTTTCTTGGATTTGATGGGTGTTGTCACCCTATCTGATAGGTAGCCAGCTACTTTATTAATAGCTTGGGACTATGCCTAAGGGTCCTGAGATTAACATGATCTTATCCTACTCATTGCCATCCGTACATCCTACTAAGATAATGTGATCGGGCTATAGAGGGTTCTTGCGGTCATCGTGACAGACCGCTATCTTTAATTGCTCGATTTGACGATCGTACGGAGACTTCCGATGGACGTCATCGGATGCAGTGATCGGACTAAAGAGCAGGAGGAGGCTTTGGGGGCCGGTTATATGCCGTTGGGCAACAAAGTCGGTGCGAATGCTCAAGTCGGAGCCGACATCCGGACTGACGATTGAATTAGCAGGAGGTCGATAGCATGAACAGGATTCGACGGTTTGAGGACGGTAATGCTGGCGAAGAGTTGAAGGATCTATGAGTAGATCAACAGGTAGCACGAGGGTCGGAGTCGATAGGGAGCTCGTAGGCTGAGATGGATAGTCAGCTCATTCTCTTCAGACCGGATACTAGAGTTATGTCCATAATAATTTCCATAGCAGCTTACCATATAATAAACTCCTTTCTTTCGGCTCTTCTTATCATTCTTCTAGTGATTCGACAAGATCAATTTTTGCCGCAAAATCCAAGCTTTCCATCTCAACTTAGGTGTTTTTAATTTTAATTTTAGTTTTATTTTTGGGGAAGGAATTAGGTTCAATGTTGCGCATTTTAACTGAAAATTAAGATTATAGTTTCAAAAAAAAATATTTACTCTAATAAGGACTAATAGGCTACAATCCATCAGTCAAATCCTTCATTCGTAGAAGGTTAGCATGTTCCAAGTACAGTCTTGCAAGGCGTTTCCTGAGCAATGATCACAAATACTTGTTGCATGTTCTTTCTTTAATCCAATCATGCCTTTCAAGCGACCGGTCTTGCCCCATCATTGTTCGATGCAGTCAACTCTTCATGGTTACGCCGGTTCGTGGTACAACCCAATGATAGACCGTTCCAAGGCCTCTATTGCAACATTTGAATTTGACGTCCGATGGGCGTTGAGCCTGTAGATGTCAACTTTGCCCGATCGTGTGCTCGCCCTCTCGCACCAAATTGACCGGCAAACGCGGTTTTACCAACGTCTCAACTCCGACGGGTTCTCAACCTCCGCCAAGCCAGAACGTCGGAAGCGTTCGGTCCTGGGCCTTTACATTTGACTTGACCCCTCCTTAGTCCCCAAGAATGACAAAAATGGAAGAACTGATACGTGTGGACGCGTGGGAAAGGGGACGGTCTCTATTCCCTTCTAAGATTTTTCTGATATCTTAAAGAGTATTGAGACCATAGAGTGATTTCCAGCCGGTAAGGAGCTCAACCAGCTGTCCGACCGACTGTGGATTAATTATGAAGCAAAGGGGATAAGTTTGAGATGGATATAACGAATTAGTCCATTCAAAGGGTCGGTCTTACTAAATTTTCTGCTTTAATGAGACATGATAATTTGATTTATGTGAATGCATTTACCCAATTGGATTTTAAGACCAACGGACCAGAGGGAATGCCGTATATGGTCAGGTAACGTTGGAAATTTGTTCTTGGTCAATAGGAAAAGGATGTCAACGATTTACCTGGTCAGGTACGGTACGAGAGGCAGTTCATCGTTTGTAAGTGCATGACGTCGCCAAACAGAAATTAATGGTCATACGCTAGCTTCATGATATAAATAAATATGGACCAGTCTTAAGGGAAAAATCTAGCATCAATCAAAGAAAATGTAAAAGTTTTTGTTAGGATTTAGGTGCCTGTCATTGGACTAATTTATCAAGAAATTACTCTACAGTTGTAAGTGGGTAAGATGCAACCGCCATTAGAATGTCGTCAAGCTACCTAAATATACCGCACACATACCTTTTTGATTGTACATTGCATTTCCTTTGCTATTTATCCGATAAGTAGAATTTCGCTGCTTCCTTTTGGTTTTGTTGGGATATACCGACTGACTCTGACGTCGACTGATCATATTGCCGACTCACTAACGGATCCCGACACCGACTCACCAATGCCGGCTCTCCGACACCGACCGGTGCCAACTCCTCTACGGATCCCGACATAGGCCCGTCCCCGAGATGGACCAACCGACCGACTCCGCCCGACTGACAACGGGCGATGCCGACAGCGACTGTCGGTAATGACCGGCCTGGGCGTGTCGGCCCGACTGGCCGACACCGACTCCGACCGCCCGAAAGCCGACTCCATGCCGGTGGGATAACACCGACTCTCCGTCGGGGCGAGCGTCCGACATCCGACTTCTACGGACCCTCCGGACGCCGGCCACACTCTGAAGTCACTACCCGACGGTCAAGTCCCGACACACAGTCGGTCAGCCCCTCCACGACTGCTGAACGACCGACATGGGCTGCAGTCCTATCAAGGACATGCCATACGACCGTCAGGGGTCTTGCCCTGTCAGGAACCTGGAGAATTGTCCAACCAAGGACACCAATTAATTCCTAGGACCTGTCAACCCGTTGACAACATGGCAACCCTCGGCGAAGTGACAGCCCAGGGTGATTTGACGGCTCTACAGTTGTCA
>KE505881.1:83213-99164 GCA_000441515.1 Elaeis oleifera | reverse complement strand
ATATATATATATATATAATGTATGTCATTATTGGAGTGCATTATTTATTTATTTATTTTTAATTAACATATGACTTGAGCAGCATATACTAGTTTATGACGAGCATGAATTTAATTTTCCTATCTCATCTTAGCCGTTCCATCAGTGGACCCCCTTTAGTGATCATCAGAACAGAACAAATTGAAAAAAGTGAGAAGAAGCGAAAACCCGAGATCGTCTCTCTTTGCTGAGAGTGCCGCGAGCTGCGGCGCCCTGCTCCCACTCCTTTCTTCCACTCCGAGATGTCGAGGCTCTTTCCTCGGCCTCCGCGGCGAGGGCGGCGGCCGCGAGGGACACCAACCTCGCCGAGCTTGACGACGAGGAACCCGGCGAGGTCATCGAGTCCGCGCCGCCCTCCGCGTCGGTGAGGAGAGGGAGATAAATGCTGCCGGCCTCAAGAAGAAGCTCCTCAGGGCCGGTCGTGGTTGGGAGACCCCCGTATCCGGCGACGAGGTCACAGGTTCGATGAATTAGAACAAATTAAGTAAACGATCGGATTGTAGTTCTCTCAGATTCTTGAATTCGAGCTTGGAAGAAGAAAAAATGGTTTTCGTTAGATTTTCTAGTGATACTACTGTTGGATTTCTTTCGCAATCTCAGTTCATTGCGTGGGTATGTTGCTCGATGGAAGCAAGTTCGATTCCAGCAGGGAGAGAGGCGAGCCACTCACTTTTAAGCTCGGCCATGGTGAGTTCTGGTTCCCTTATTTGCAGTTTAGATTGATTTGATGGAAATTTGATGTTTGAATTGCGAACCTTGTTCCTTTAAGGGTTTTGTAAAGATTTCCTGCAGGTTTCAATGCGATTGCGGTTGTTTCCATTGAGACTTTGCCTGTTGATTGTTTCGAACTGTTTGTATGATTCGTTGTGGATTTTGGGGCAAGTTCGTTTAGGATGCATCATTTGAGTACACCCAATAAAAGCACCATTTATTCTATCAAATATGCCTCTTTAATTGAAAAAGACCATTAGGAAGAATATTTGAGCTCTGAAATTTGGGGAAGATATATCAGGAAACTCAATATGTGCCTCAAGCTTATAAACCATTCTTATTTTGTAGTGCCCCTTTCAAGAAATATTGGTCATCGCCACTAATTGTGATCTTGAGTAGTTATCGCTTTCCAATTGCAACCTAAATTACACACGACCTAGTTAGTGATTTAAGCTATTGCATTTTCTTTATAATTCAGACCTGGATCTAAAGACACATATTTGAATTATAATTCAAATCCCATTCTACTTAAAACTTGGATTTTGATTCCATCATTGGCCACCTCAAATGCTCTATATCTTGTTTTGAGTTCTGCAACTTTGTTCTATGAAGTTGTTTTTCTATAGTCGTGAAATTTGCCCACAATCTGACAGATGAATGAAGTAACATCATGGGCAGCAATTCCGCTGCGATGGAAATATAAAACTCTCTTTTATCTCCCTTACCAGCCATCACTTCCATCTCCATTAACGTGTGAATCAAGAAACTGAATACAGAACAGCCAGCAATTTTTCCAAGTCAAACTATAACTCTTTCTCATCTTTTGTTCCATTTGCTTACAAAAAGGGAGTGTGCTAGAAAGTTCCTGAATATGGCTCACCTACATTATTTTGCACCTCACGGTTATACTCTCTAGGAACTTAGTTCATGTGCAAGTCTATTTTGAAGTGTGTGCTCAAAATATAGATCTTGATGAAAATGCACTGCTTGCACCTGACTATGTGTCTTTTATTAGTAGCAGATCCACTAGGCCTTTGCTATCTTCAGAAATATTTGAAAGAAAGAGATGGCTTTTTAATCAAGTTTACATTATCTAGCATAAACTCATATGCTAAACATAGTTTTTGTAGCATGTGCTATTAAGTACATTTAATCAGCATTAAATCCTCATCAGACGTCTGTAAAGAACTAGGAGCAAGCAGAATGCTCATATTCTTTGTGTTTTATTTTGCACTGTAGTGTTCTTTCCCTCTTTCTGTAAGATGTTTCTCGTATAGAAAGGGTAGTCCATGAAAGTTATGCCCTATATTTTGAAGATTGTTCCTTGGTAATGGTGTCTGACTGCCTCAACTTTTGCCTTTGGCTTTGAAAACATAAGTTGGACGAACCTTGTATCTTTTGTATCGTACCTCCTTCTTAAGAACCTTGGAGATTTCTTTAGTTTGTTGGCTGGTCCAAGCATGATCTCTTCTGTATCAGATATTATCCCGGTTGATTACCATTTCATCTTGAAACCCTTTCTCATCTCCTCCATGAAACCATTGTAGTTTCGTTTGCTTGGATAAACTTCGATAACTGTACTTTACTATTTTATTTCAGGACTATTCTCATTCAAATTGTCATTGGCCATTAAGTAATGGAAAAACTGTGCCATAGTGCACCATGACATGGTGAAATTTGGCTGTCCTTACTAGAAACATTGATATTCTTGAATTATTAAAAAGATAGAGAGTGTATAGAAAATCTTTGTGCAAAAATTGATCATTGAAAAGAATATTAATGTTTAAGGCCGTAATCTACAAAATCATTCCCTTCATAGTGTCAGGGATCTCATGCAACCTAAAGTTAATTCATTCCATTAATCACAACCTAAATGATCTATTCTAACTTGTTATTCTTCCAATGCAACTTAAAATCAAATCCACAATATTCAAAGTAATTTTACCAACATAGAACATCTTCTTGTTTGTCTATAACATCTTTTCCTGAAAATTATGTTGGCTTTTGTACTCGAATTTCTTTATTATACTATTTTAAACTTTTAATGGATATTACCTATTTTATATTTGTGGTTTTGTAATCATGCGATTTGACAATTTTATCTGCAGATTTTTTGATTATAGAAACTGATAAATTCTTCTCTTTAATTAGGAGAAATGGTTACTGGTTTGGATCAAGGGATAGTTACTATGACGAAGGGGGAATTAGCATTATTCACTTTGCCTTCTTCATTGGGCTATGGAAATCTTGGTGCTCATGATGTTCCTCCTGGTGCTGATATTCAGTATGAGGTGGAGCTAGTGTCATGGCTGACAGTCATGGACATCTGCAAGGATGGTGGAATTGTCAAGAAAGTTTTATCAGGTTGTGATGATAGGCAAACTGGGGATCTTGATGAAGTTACAGGTAACACCAGGATGATTCTACTCTCCAATTTACTGAATATTTTACTTTTTTTTTTTTGTGCCTTCCAAAAAGCAACACATAGATTTTGGTATTGTTAGAATAATGCTGGTTTTTCTGTAATGTGTACAGTCAAGTACCAAGTCAGGCTACTTGATGGATCAGTTGTTGCAGAAACCGCTGAAGGAGGATTGGAGTTTTATATAAATGAAGGTGAGATGTGCTACAAATTATATATTCTTTTGAAGAAAATTTGTATTTTATCTGTTTATTTTTCTTCTCTCACATCTTTATTGTTGTGTGATTGATTAACTTTGCTGAAGATCTCCAAATTTTTGCTCAAAAGGTTAATGCAGATAACATGTGCCAAATGTTATTTTGATTTCGTGACCATTGTTCTAACCATTATGTTATGCAGGGCATCTGTGTCCAGCATTGCCAAAGGTCCTGAAGACCATGAAAAAGGGGAGAAGGCTGTTGTAACTGTTCAGCCACAATGTATGTCTCACTATCATGCCAATTGCTGATGTTTGGAACTTTGGACATTTACTTGTAAAACTTGTCATTATTTGTTTTGATTTTTGACATTTTTTTCTTGTACTAGAGCTAAATCTCCTCTGCTAGATTTTTCTTCTTCCAAATAATAGTTTTGGAAATGCTTGCATCATCATCAGAAAGACTGCTGAAGAAGGATTTGTAAATTTAACCCTGGACAGTTGGGATTAAACTTGACAAATATGATATGTGCATTTAGACAGCAGACCTCTAGTTGCTGAGGCCTTAATGGTCATGGTTATGGTTATTTCTATGGTGTAGTTTGTTCTGTTTGACTTGATTCATATTCCTTTAGGTGTTCTTTTAGAAACACGAAGTGAGTTCTTTGTATTGCAAATCTTTTGGTTATTTGTCTGGAAAATTCTTTAGCCTTTGTGACATTAACTTGGTGTAATGAGTCTGTTTGTCTGGATGGTGTGGTCCTATTAAGCTCCTATTTATAAAAAGCGCTGTGTCTCATTAAGTTGATCTTTCTTTCTGGTTATTATTCTTTTAGGAACAAAACAAAGAAAGGTACACAAGAATTTATGTCCTATTTCTATTGGAAGAGCTTTCTCTTGGATATCCTATATCAATAAACCTAACAAAATTTTAATTTTGATTGAAGTAGAATAAGGATTTTAAGAACATGCTACCCTTTTCTATGCAATGCTTTTACTATATGGATGAATAAATGTCCGCATGATATATATCTTGGGATCTACCAAATGTAGCTGTTCGACGATTAGTTAGGAGAGCAGAATCTTGCAATTACCGCTTTTTTTCTGCACATTTTATAGTTCTTCTTCAACAATAAAATCTTCTAATCAATTATATCAAACAAGGATGAAGGATTAGTATATGTAACACATGGGCCATTCATTAAGTGACTGTAATAGCTCAGTCCAGAATATGGGTTGAAGTAAACTGGTGAAACTGCCTTTTTAGGTCTTATCAGGTATAACCGTGACCAGGAAATGAAGCTATGGATTCAAGTAGTCAAATATTTAATCGTTGAATATTTGTTGTCTTGTTTGGGGTTTCAGTCATTGATCTTAGCCTACCTTGGATTGCTCTGTGCGAGTGTGTGTGTGTGTGTGTGTTTTGTTACGTGTGCCTGTGTGTATGCATGTGTGTTTGATCTCACTCGTGATCATAGTAATCTGCAGATGCATTTGGAGAACAAGGGAGAGATGCTAGTGATGGATTCCTGCTATCCCCTCAAATGCTACGCTGAATATTGATGTTGAATTGTTATCTTTAAAGCCCGTTCTTGATGTCATGGGCGATTTGAAAGTACTGAAAAGATTTTGAGAGCAGGAGAAGGTTTCCGCGGACCAAATGATGGAGAGATGGTCCGTAGTAAGTATGCTTGCACTTTCCAATGATGAAATGCCATCTATGCAATTTATCAAACAGAATTATTGTTTCTTCTGCAGTCTGCTCATGTTCTATTGATCTATCCAGAACTATTCATATCTTGATTTGTCTGTAGATTATAGTTTTATTGTTGTTAATTTTTTGTTTGAGAGTTATAGACGGATGTGAACTGCTGAATTTGTATGTATAATTGTACTCCAGTTAGGTATACTGCCATGCTAGAAGATGGCTCGGTGTTTGAGAAAGTAGGCTTTGATGAGGAGCTCTTTGAATTTGTTATAGATGAAGGTCAGCTCGTGTCAACCTCATTCATCTCATTTTCTATTAAACAGCACTGCCTTTATTCTAACGCATATTAGAGCAGTGGAATGCTCACATTTGTAATCTCCATTTTATGTTATATGGTGATGCATTGTTTATATGCGTTGCAGAACAAGTAATTGCTGGATTAGATTCTGCTGTAGCAACAATGTTAAAGGGTGAATTTTCACAAGTGACCGTGAAACCAGAATATGGTTTGGAAATGATGAAGTTAAGTTGGCTGTTACAACAGTTCCCCCATGTTCAACTTTGATATATGAAGTGGAGTTGGTGGACTTTATAAAGGTGATGATGCAACCAACTAGATGGTTTAATATTTAGTCATGCATTAACTATACCTTGAATAAAACTACAGGAAAGGAACCATGGGAAATGAGTGGTCTTGAAAAAATTGAAGCTGCTGAGAATTAAAAAGGCAGGCAATGATCTATATAAGATGGGAAAGTTTCAGCGAGCTGCAAAAAATATGACAAGGTAGTGCAGTCAGGGTGGCTAATAGTCAACTTATTTGTGATAAATGTCCTCTTCTTATTGGACCAGTATCTTCTGGAAAAGAGCTGTACTGATGCGGTTACTCTCAGGCTGTTAACTATATTAATGAAGATGGACCCTTCGAAGGTGGTGAGGAAAAGCTAGTTAAAACTCTGAGAGTCTCCTGTTGGCTGAATCATGCAGCATGCTGCCTCAAATTAAAGGATTTTCAGGGAGCTATCGAGTTATGCTCAAAGGTATATTGGAATTTGGGGGATATATGTTATAGTAAGACAGACTAGACTTCACTTCATAACCGTTACTTGTTTACCCGTTCAGGTATTGGATATTGAATACTGTAATGTGAAGGCTCTGTATAGGCGAGCACAAGCTTACATGGAAGCTGCTGATCTGGACTTGGCTAAGTTGGATATTCAGAAAGCACTGGAGGTTGACCCCAAAACAGGCGAGGGGGGACCCTGATATACAGTTGTGAAATATTTGCTTTTATTTGTGGTATTATTAACTTCTTGAATGTAAATATTAAATGGTTACAGGGAGGTTAGATCCCTACAAGTGACGTTGAAACAGCTTCAGGCAGAGAGCAACAGGAGAGATGCTAAGCTGTATGCTAACATGTTTGAGCGGATGAGAAAAGACACAGATGTTGCACTGAAGGTAATGTCTTTGAACTGAGGTTTTCAATTATGATATTCCCATGTCAGACCTATCCTTTGAGATCATTGTCTGCCATAATAACTATAAGCCATTTGCCTAGACCTTTTGAGTTCAAGCAATTAGCTAATATGTCTAGCAACCAAACCTATGCAAGTGACCACCATTACTGCCAAAAAGTGGAACCATGTAGCGACCAGTATCATTTCATAATATCAAAAGTAAAAAAGGAAAGGCAAAATTTACTTGGGCCGGGTGTGCTTTTACATGCATGCGCTTGACTTCTAAGATTTTGTATATTTTGGAACTTTGGGATCCACATTATGGGTGGCATCAGATATGAGAAGTTTGAGGTGGGGTTGTGAAAGTAGAGATATGTCATTGGGAGTGAGGCGGTTCTGCAGTGGAAGCCAAAAGTTTAATCAGGATAATTGTAATTGCAGCTATTGAGGATATAATTGCAAATGATGTCAGATTATATGAGAATATATGAGGTATTGGAGTTGTTGGGAAGTAGGAGCAAGATTATAGGTAATTAACAAAACTATCATGGGCAGAGGAGGTAGTTTGGTAAGTTTCATAAGCCAACCACAAGGGGTTGGGACCAGGCGTGCTCATTATACGTCTATCTATAATCATGCACTTTATTAGATGTAAGTTCATGATACTTCACTGGAAAATATTGGACGAATGTAGAAAAATTGCAAGCAAATGACAAGCTGCTTTTGTTCATTGTGTTGAGCTCATAATCTGCATCTCTCTTGCAGAGACTCAAGGTTGAAAAAGCACAGGATGAAGAAAGGGATGACCCTGAAGTCCAGACAATGGACATTGAAAATCCCATGGTGAAATGATATGCTGCTCCATTTATAAATTAAGCAGTACTTGGATTCTTCAGAATTGTTCGCTGATTGAATAGTGTTTAAAATGCTTCATGCAGAGAACTGTGGCTGAGAAAGCGCAGGAGTTGAAAGTTAATATGGAGTCCCAGGCAATGGAAACTGAAACCCCTCTGGTGGATGCAGCTTTTGCTGGAACAAGATGATGGTGGATTTGATTGAACGATAAAACAGATGTTGTTGTTTCTTAGATATGTTTATGAATTAATAAAATCTCATCTTCCTGCTTATCATGATGGAAAAATTAGAATGCTAACTTTTCACTCCCTCAGGTCTCTCAATACCCTGCCTCAACTTATTTTTTTTTTTTTTTAACTTCCAAATTCATGAATCCTTACTCTTGTTCTAAATTTTGTTAAAAATCTTGGAATTGACCTTTTAGGAAGTTGCTTGGTTACTACATAAAGAAGTTACAGTGGGTGGTCGAAGGTGGGGAGAAAACCAGGATGTATGAAGTGCTGCCTATTATCAGGCTCTGCCTATTATAGATCTAACTTTTCTCCGGGTTATCCGGACCAAATATTCATCAGTACCTCTTCATGCTTTGGGTGATTGCTGGTAGAATCTCTTGATTGATTGATTGAGTCCCAGACTTAGGTATGGGACCTAAGACTTGATCTTCCATCTTTTCCAACTTTGGGCAAGAGCAGGATCTTCTTTGTTGCAAGCCTTCTTCCTCTATTTTGTCGACCACCGACTACTGTGGCTACTATTGGGGTCATGTCTCAGTTGGCATCGGATGCTTTCATTAGCTACCGATCTGAGTTCCATGGCTATAGCTGGATGAAGAGCAGAGAGGGAACCGAGCAGAGGGGAAAAATGGTTCGGGTGCTCTGCTTAAAGAAGAAGAAGAAGAAGAAGAGAGTCAGAGGGCTGCCTCTATTCTCTATTTCTTCTTTTATTTTAACCTTTCTCTCTTCTCTCTCACTAACTAGATTGAGAAAAATTATAAAAAATAAGAAATAGATAAATAAGTTTCAGGGGACTTGGGTGTGACTCATGGCATGTCGATAAAAGGTTTACATCAAATAATTTACACTTTATATATTTTTTACTAATATCTAGATTGGTTTTATAGGAGCATAATTTTTTCGAACAAAAAATTATTGAGCAGGTCTCTTAGCACTCGATTCGTAAATCGAAGTGCGGACTGATATGACACAATCTATTGAAAATCTTGAAAAAGAAATAATATGATACAGTATTTTTTTGAAATTAATGAGATTTAATAATTGATGATCAAGAAAAGAGTGTTTGGGTTAGTCACGTTAAACCCAAAATAGTCTATCATGTGCAAGAATATAGCACTGAGAATAGTCCATGGGTAGAAATATGGCATTGAGAATAACCCCATCATGGATAAAAATGTGGTACTGAAGATAGTTCGTCATGGATAAAAATATAACACTGAGAATAGCCTCACCATGGGTATGAATGTGATACTGAGAATAGTCTTGCTATAGGTAGGAACATGATACTAAGAATATTCTGCCATAAACAGAAACATGACACTAAAAATAGCCCCATCATAGATAGGAATGTGATACTGAGAATTATCCCACCACGGACAGGAATGTGATACTTGAGCTTATTAGTCATGGGCTAAAGCATGTTCGTGATTAATCCAAAAATCTTAAAAATAATTATTGATTGATTCGGATCATATTTATGAGATATGATTTTGTGAATATGCATGATGTGTATCATATGCTTGTATAACTATTGAGTTACAAACGATGCATGACATGAGATTTTATAGTTTATGATTTTTTTATAATTATTTAATTATTATTTTTGAATCATATTATACTAGTGTAAGTGTATAGGATTTTTATTAGACTATAAAGCTCATCCTCCTCTATTCTCTTTTTTTTTAGAGTCGCTAGATGCACAGCATTAGTCAGGTTGAACATGAAGTTCGAGTGCTAGATTTATTAGTATCATTAGTTAGTTCAGTTTCTGATACCATAGGATACTCAAATCATTGTAATTGAATAAGTTGACTATTTATCCTGATGAATCTATTTAGTTGATAGCTTGATTTTTATTTATTAATTCTAAAAATATTTAAATTTTGTTTATTTTAAGACTTTGTATGATCTCTAGGGCAATGCTCTGGGATTCATATAGCCGTGTACATGAACGAACCAAATGTTGGGTTTGGAGTATGACTGGACCCAAATCCCTATCAGATAAAAAACAAAGAGAGTCGGGAATCTTCTTCTTTGATGAGTCTAGGTGGGAAATGAACTCCTAGAGTTGTCGGACTCGAGTGGAACTATAGGAAGTCCTCTATAAAAGAAACCCCCTTCTTCCTCTCTTCTTCTATCTTGAGATCATCAATTCCTAGCTTTACGCTGATTTCCTTTCATTGTGGTTGTCGAAAAACAAGGTCGAAGAAACCATCAGAACCAAGGTAAACCCTAGCTTTATCTCTCCTATCATCTCCTTTCTTTCCACGGCCTTAAGCACCCCTTGTTGGTCGATACTTTATCAAAAACTGATCAAGATCCGCATCTCTATTTTCACAGCCATCTTCTTCATCTTATCGGCCACTCATGCCATTACCCCTTGATGCCGAACTTTTGGTTGGGTCATTGGCCCCCTACCACCTAAATTGATGAGGGCATAGTCGCTGATGAATGGCTAATGACCAAAAAGAACCAAAAAGGGATGGATCCCTTATGTTCAAGCCCTTTCCATGTTTCTTGTCGGTTGGTCATTATCACTGTCACTGGCCACTAGGGGCGGCAATTAGGTCAGGTCAGATCAGATATGGGTCAGGTCAATGCAGGTTGGATTAGAAAATTATCATTGCAAATCCGATCTGTTTATTAAACATGTCAAAAATTCAAATTTGAATTTGACATGTTTATTAAATAGATAATCCGATCTGACCCATTTAATCCATTTATTAAATAGGCTAAATAAGGTCAAATTGGTTAAACAGGTTAAATAGATTAAATAGATCAGAAATAGTTTAAGCAAGTCTTAAACAGGTTAAATATGTTTTAAACAGTTTGATATGTTAAATAGGTTAAACATGTTATCTGACTCAACCCAACCTGATTATTAAACGGGTTAAAAGATTAAATGGATCAAATATCTAAAATCTAAATCTAATATAAATATTAAATGAATTAAACGTGTTGATCTGTTTATGATCCAAATCTATTTGGCCTAAATCCAACTTGTTTATGAGAGATCGAACATGGATCAGATTGATGGGTCGGATCTTATTGTGCTGGCTTTACTGGCAGCTAGCTAGGCCTTTTGGCATGATTTTCGATGATCTCGATCTTGATTCTTTTCTAGGAAAGATGAAACTCTTTCTCTTTCTTATTTCTCTCTCTTATTTCTCTCTCCCCTCTTTCTCTCTCCAAAAAAACCTATGGATCCTAGTATCGAGTTCCATCTTGCTGGTCTATGGATCCAAAATGGCCCTGGCAAGAAGATGCTAAAGCGCTCTGGTGCTCAGATGACTTGTCGGATCGATCCTTCAGTCAATATTCTTCTCTTCTAACTATTTAGTTTTATCGAATTCATTGAATAAAATTAATTATTCTTTTAATATTTTAAATGGAATTAGTAGATTCACTTAGTAAAGTTTAAAGATCTAAGACGGACGAGATAAGCAAATTTTATACTCATTAATTTTAAATTATCATATTTTCATGCATATAGTTTACTAATGATGTTATCACAATTTATTTAAATAAGATCAGCATATATAATATAAAAAACATGCTTTATTATAAGCAGTTGTCCTATGAATATTTTTAATGAAAAAGATATGCTTGTGAAGCTCAAATCTTTTTGTATTATTTAATATTTTTTCATCTACTTATATGTATGTTTTAAGAAAAGATATAGAGATTTTAAAAGCTCTCAAATAGTTATGATAGCCTCACAGAAGTAAGATCAATCAATACCCTGAATTAGCATCTAACAAAATGATCCTTTACCAATGAGTATAAAATAAATAACAAATATAAAGTGATATTTTATCGAATTACAATGACGGCCCTATCACGAGTGTAAAATGACTATAACAGAAATATTCGATGTTTTAAAATATGATAGGAATATATAGTAGAAAATGACTTATGACTTTATTTACAATCATATTTATGAGATATTCATTATTTATGTATGCAGATTGACTTAATGACTTGTTTTGTTATACTATATGAAATGCACTATTTTTGTAATATCTATTATTTATTTAAATGATACATTATCAAAGAAAACTTATGTATGATCTAATAAGAAAGTATAAATTTTACTTGCAGAGTTGTGTAACCCATATCTTTTATTTTCTTTATTCTTTCTAGACAAATAAAATCATTAGAAATAAAGAATGATTCAAACATTGGAGAGTGTGCTAGCAAGACGATTTTGTAACAAAATTTTAGTCCTTTAATTGATTATGAATTTGTAATGGGTGATTTTATGAATTTGAGATTGTAGATTTTGATATTTGATTTTAGATTTAACCACTCTGAACCAGCATCTATTTCATTATTTAAAGGATGACAAATTTAGATCCTTGTGTTATATTTATTTGACATGAATTTATATATAGATTGTGAACGTTGCTTTTGCGAGAGCTTGTTATGCCCCGTATTTGGGGCGTGACAAATACAACAATGCTGGTGTATACATAGGGTTTATAATTTCAAAGATGAATTACTTTGGAATCTTGGTAGCTCCTCTCCAATTCAGGGACTTCTTGCAAGTACTTTTTATTATAGAGATCATCAGTTGACCCCAAGCCTTCTTTGGCTTCCACATATTATAGTCAGGCTACCGATTTCGGAGCCAATGTTCACAATTTAATTATGGAGGTTAATCATGTTACAGAGGAGCACCAGATAGCCACCTTTGAAGCATAACCAAGCATTCTTTTGGCCGATATTCTGGAGCTAGGTGTCCCCCACCTACAAGGACAGGAAAAACTGTGGATAAAACATCATTGTATGAATAAAGTCCCTGATGATCTCCTACCATCGGGAGGAAATTGCTGCTTACCTTCACAGTTACAAATGTTAGGTTATTTGAGTAAGTCCTCGTGAACCTGAGAAGTGAACGTCAAGACTTATAACGCATGTTGTAAAAACTACAATGTGAAGCTCCCTAATGAAATTGGTTAGTGCTTGAGATGAATTGTGCAACAAGAGATCACCCTGCAACTTGCCCATCTGCAGACCATGGCCGCCAGTCATCCACGATGGAGAAGTTGAGAGATCTAATCCATGCTTGCGTGCCCACAAAGGGTACAAGCAAGTCGTGATCACCACTGCATAAGAAAAGCAGCATCAAATAATAACATTTTGGCATGGAAAAATAGAAAACTTAGTATAGCAGGTAAATTAAAATATCTAATGCAAAAGGTGCAGGGACTTCACCTGTATACCAATGCTCGGTAACCTCTGCTGGTCAGATTTAGATGAAACTTTAAGAACTTGGGACATCGTATGCATAATGTAGATCACGGACCTTGTGGTTGCATCTCTGCCAATGTTGCACTGTCCCCTATTTGGCATCATCAAAAATATGGATCTTCACTCCATTTTACATCACTTATATCTCAACTAGAAGAAATTTTAGTTTGCTTGATTGAATTATAGCACCATGAGCAAAGCTATGTAATGAATAAAATGGAGACATCCTATGGTAAGTCACAAAGAAGCCGCATGTGACTGAGACTATTGAAGGAATCATTGTGCCAGTGTGCAAGCAAATATTACAATGTGCTTCTAAAAAGAAAGAGCTCTATCTCGTATGTATTTCTTGTATTCTCATAACTACTAAGAGAAAACTGATTTACTGGTGTTGCATTGTAACCTAAACGATGGGTTTCCATACTGGTATAATGTTTAATCTTATTCACTTCCTTGACAAAGAATTCAGACACATCCTTTGGTGATTCAAAAACAGAACATATGTTATCTGATCGGTGAAGACAAATATATTATGCTGGTAGCCCCTAATGCAATGCTATCCAAGCAAATGAACCCTGAAATCCTATTATTTGCTTATCGATTCCTCAAATTCTTGAAAATTGCATATTAGTCTCTAAAAGTTATACCTGTCAAGGTATATGTATGTCCTTCTTGCCTAGTTTAACCACTTTTTGTGGTTCAGGGTTACCCAAGTTGTAATGTGACCTACATGCTTTCGACTACCATGGGGTATAGGGGAGAACTATGAAACTAAGTTCTTCCTTAGTCAGATTTCAGGATTTTAGGCCTAGAGATTCTCTCACTCCACGATTTCCTCCATCACACCCTTTCCACATAATATAAGGGAAAAATGAAAAAAGAATTGAGGGATTAATATAAATTAATCACAATGATCGATATGCATATTTTAAAGAATTGAGGGATTAATATGCCTGTCACAAAGATTTTAGGGACTAATTGCAAAAGGATGTACATAATTTAAGGTTAACATGGTTGAGATATTTTGGACAGCTAAAGACTTGAACAACGAGTAGCGCATATTCCACAAATCTCTGCCTCTATCTGTGGTTAACTAGACTTCAAGGACTCTATGTAGTGGACCATATTTTTTCAGGGACTGTTAAGAAATTCTTTAAAATGAAAGGATTATTAATACACAGACCAAGTACATTTGTCAGACTTCAATGCAACAATATCCTTTTAAAATGGAAGGATTAGCACACAGATCAAGTACCTTACACAGATTACCATGCAGCAATATCCCATGAGTAACTTTGGCAAACTTTGTCTTTTTACTACCCTTGGAATGTTAAATTTGTGTAGCAGATATACATAACATGCATGATGAGATTCCATTGCTTACACTGTTGATCTCACTACCTACAGCTCAGAAGCGAAGATAATCATGTATAATACCTTACGAATATTGAGAGCCTCTCTAACAGTATTATTGTCTGCCCAGAAGTAGGAGAGCAAGTATCCAGAACTCTGTAACAAAATACATGGGCTAGAAACAGTGAGATTTCTTGTCCAAGAAAAGAGACAATTTCAAATTTTATGTAAGTGGGCAATCCTCACATGATTTAGCATGTATAAAAGCAAATAGAGCAACTCTTAGTGCATATGTGGAGGTCTGTTCCACTAATTAACAAGCACATGCACATTACTACAGAGATAAACTCCTGCACAGCTGCACCTGTTGCACATATCAGAATGCACAAGCAAGCACACATAAATGCATAAACATCGGCAGTTATGTTACATATGAACCAACATAGATGCATGCACAAGCACTCATACATGAAGATAAATTAAGTGTAAGATATTACTCGGCTGGCCATAAGCAAATCAGATGGACCAGTATTTCACATAGCCAGATTCTAAACTTAAGTTTCAAACAAGGATCAAGTTCAACCTGAGTGCAGGGATAAGAAGTAGCTTCAAAAATCTAAATGCATTTTAATATGCTAATGCATTTGAGCACATTGATGCAAGAGTTTAGAAATACATATTACGACACTTGATAGCATCTGAAAGTGTTGGTGCATGTGTTAGTTTGTGTTGGAGAGGTGGGGATTTACTCTACACTCCAAAGGAAGGCCAGATTTTAATAAACGAAACTCTTTAATATCTTCTTTAAGCAATCTCCTGCCATATGCAGCAACTCTGCCGGGCTTTGGGCTTGCGTAAAAGCACACCGGCTCCAAAATTTGGAATATGTTTATTCCCTCGGTACACTGCATGTATCCAAAAATCCTTTTCCAGTTAGAAGGGTCAAAACCGATGTTGTACCTTTAAGAGTGAACAGCGCACACACCTCCTCTATAGACTCCAGATAATTTGCACATTGTTCATTTCTAGGACTAGCATATTCTTCTCCACAACTTTTCTTGGTGGACTGAAAGAAAGAAATGGTATGGAATTAAATATTATACGCTTTCTCCAAAAACTAAGTAATACAAATGCAGTTCTTCATAATAAGAAGTCATAGTGTAAACAACTCAAGAGCATTAGGCTTGGATATTATATAATAGCTGTGACAAAAGGTTTTCCAAATTACTATTATTGTTGTGGCAAAGCTGGGACATGTACCCAACTTCAAAGTAGCAATATCTATGATAAAATTCATATGCAGTAATTATGGTGCCCTTTTAGTGGTTGCTTTCTGAATGCTACTTGGACTATTTAAGGCCAGCATGATGTTTAGAATTCCATAAATCAAACTTAAATAATAAACAATTTTACTATAAATTATCAATAAAATGCTGATTAGCTAGAATTGATATAAAGGAAAGAATTTAATGAAAATCAACGATATAAACTAACAGACACATCCACAGACATGGTCCAATAGAGACCATCATCAGATATCTTAACAAAGATGTTTATCTATTTATAGAACAATCTCTATGATGTGATACTTGCCAACCAACAACTTATTTATACCATATGGTTTCTTTTCATCTCCAATCTAATGCTAATGATTAAAAAAAGAGAGAAAAAGAAAACAAGGAATGCTTTGTTTGATGCATCTGACACACCTCAGTAATGGA
>KE505880.1:236825-257591 GCA_000441515.1 Elaeis oleifera | reverse complement strand
TGCCACCTATCGAAAACTTCGGTCGAGGGTATTTTATACCCAACACATGAGATGCATGTTATTTGATCTTATTTATATATGAGATATACGTGATTAGATCTTGTTTATACATAAGATGTATAATTTTGATCAAATCTATTTTAAATTAGATTTAAATTGGTTGGATTAATCAAAATCATCCTGACATAAGGTTGCCCTGGCATAATGGAGATTATGCTAAATGATTATCTTAGGATGATGTGAGATACGATCCTTTAATTTTAAAATCTTAGATTCATGTATGACATACATAATTAAATATTTAGATATGAAAGTAGTTTCAACATTTAAACTACCTCATGTTCATAATGCACTTAATTAAAAATCTGAAATTGAGAATTTAAGATCTTAATCTTAAGCATAAAATATGAGGATTTGGACTTGAGTAGTTCAATTAGGTCTAATAATTCGATTACTTTTGGATAATTGATTTGTACATGGTAGGGCTCAATCAAGATAAGCGGTTGACCCAATCCAATCAAGAGTTGATTACGATTAGGTCAACAGTACTCAAGATCAACCCAATAATTGTAGATTGGTCACATCGATTAACAACCTTATATTAGATCAATTAAATTAAAGATCTAATTTGGCTCAATGGCTTGAGCTTGAGTTATACAAGCTAACCTATTCGAAATTGATTGACCTATTGGTATCTAAGAAAAGTAGTTTGGTTTGACCTAAAGAGAGGTGGTTATTTAATTAGTTTATTTGTTGATTTGATCAATTTATTGATGTCTAAGGAAAGCAACGGGGGACCCCGTCGATCTTACATTTTTCTGGCTAATTTGGTTGATTAGTCTTGATGTGGTTGCTTGGTGATTCGAGCTAGCTCATGCCCTTAAGGTTAGTTATAACAATTATGACTAATTAAGATTAAGAAAATCTAAATTAAAAAATCTTCTCAATAACATTAAGTCGAGAGGTCTTCGATCATGGTTGAGTATCGTACTCTCTTCGATGTTCATTACTCTCGACTGAATACAGTGGTTCAGTTGCATCAAGAGAGAAGCAACTACTCTATTAGCATGAGATACTATAGGGTGGAGATAGAGTTGGGCCCAATAACTATCAGATGAGGATCCCAATAACAGCTTCACTCGCGCTCAATGGTAGGTCTGGATTAATTAAAGAATAAGATCAATAACTGTCAGGTGAGATTTCAGGACCTAGAGATCAAGTCTCCTGTAATTTGTTTGAAAAGTATTAGATAAGAGTTATCCACCTATTGGTTGACACGTTTGTCAACAATTGTCAAGTAAGGTAGCGTGCCAATCGGTGAGACCATAGTACTCATTAGGAACCTTAACTCGTGAAGAAATTTTCGCTTTCCAATCTGAGGAGTGTTGGAATCTAAAAATTAGTGAGAGTATATTTGTTTAAAAGTTCTAAATAAATATAAAATCAAGTATAAACATTTAACTAGAATCTCTACTCTCTCATAAATTAAAAAAATGGCTTTCAATCCTCACAAACTTAGAACCAGTTGATTAACCGATCAAGTTATAAAAATTAACTCAAAAACCTAAAATGCTTTTAAGTTTCGAGAAGTTGAGTTAACCAGGATATACTTATGTCACCAAACCATCCGACATTGACCAAAGGATAATTACTTCATGATCATTGTTTAACAATGATTAAGAATTTGGATGAGCTTGAGAAGCTCAGTATGTTCAAGCATAAAAAATTACAAATGGATTTGATCCTGCAATTTCTTACTAGTTCATACGGATAGTTTTTAGTAAACTACCACATGAATAAAATTGATTGCACTTTGATTGAGTTGGTGACTACTGGAACCTTGAAGAGTTCAAGGGGAAGGGTTTTTGTATACCTGGTGAACTTAAAAAAAAGAATAAAAGACATATCTTCAGAAGGTATGAGCAGATAGTGAGTGCTATAGGATCTGAGAGATCTAAAAATAAGATAGACTCGAAGTATATATAGCAGCTCAAGTTTGATCACATTGGAGAGGATGGAATAAATAAATTAGAAAGATATGAGCTAGGCTGATCGACTCTCAAGTCATTTTCAATTTATGGATTCTGCCTTTAAGGATAGATGGCCAAACTATCCTTTGTGGGATATAAGGTGAGGACTATTGATATACTTGCCCTAATATATACTAATGTATACAGTCCATTTGATGAGTTGGTTAGGGTTGATTCTCTTTACTTTATTACTCATCTTGGTAACTATGGGTATATGTGTGAGATATAAATTTGAAATTTTAAAAGTTCATAGAATTCAGATATGAAGTAAAGAAATAAATTAGAAAATCGTTAAGGTTCTTTAATGAGATCAAAGAGATATATGCCTTAGTGGGAGTTTCTAATCTATCTCAAAAAAATGACATAGTCTCACAATAGATTCTTCTTGGTGCACCTCAACTTGACAAGACATCGAAGAGGAGAAATTGGACTCTATTTGATATAGTCCGATCTGTGATGAGCATCACTGATCTTTCCTTATTTACTTTAGGAATAAGCTTTACTTAATGAATAGAGTTCCTTTAAGTTCTTCTTATAACGTCGTATGAGATGTGACATGTTAAAGAAGTCTGGCCCATGTCAAGTGTTGGCATACGGATCAAGTTAGAGGTTAGATCTATGAGACTCGTTTAAAGGTATCCTAAAGAGTTTTAGGAATACTAATTTCTTCCTAAGGATTACAATGTGATTGTGGCCCGATATGCTATATTCTTAGAGAAATAGTTTGTCTAAGATGGAACAGTGAGAGAAAAATTGAGCTCAAAGAGAAAGTCTCCTAAAGAACAATTAGTTATAAAATCTGTAGAACCTATTCATATTAAGCCAGTACATGTAGTCTCTTTATCTTATAATCTTCTGTCCTACTCAAAGATATTAGGTATTTTGATAAAGGACATAGAGGAAGAGTTCCTTGAAGGAGATATGGAACATGAATTGGATGTGATTAAATGTTTCATGAGAGAAACATATGTTTATAAGAAGATTAGTGGAGTATTATTATGATTCTTGTATTGTACATGGATGATATCCTCTAGATTAGGAAAGTTGCTCCTATGCGGACATCGATTTAAATTTGATTGTCTAAACAAATTTCTCATGAAGGACCTCGAGAAGCATCCAATAAAGATTTATGAGATAGATCTAGATCTGTGAGATAGACCTAAGAGGATGCTAAATCTTTTATAGAAAATATACATAGAGGAGCTGCTGAAAGAGTTCAGTATGGATAACTCCTAGAAGGGTTTCTACCTTTTAGACATGAGACTGATCTCTCCAAAATGATGTGTTTTGAGATATTTAAAGAGATTTAGCATATGAGTAAGATTTCTTATGCTTCGACTAAAAGGAGCCTCATGTATGTCATGCTATATACATAAACTGATATAGTTCTTACTGTGAATGTCATGAGCAGATATCGGTTAAATTTATGCTGAGAGTACTAGATAGCTGTGAAGAATATTTTTTAAGTACTTGAGAAGCACTTAGGATATGTTTATGGTCTTTAGGAGGAGAAAAAAAATTGAGGATAAAAGATTCACAATTCAGGCTTTAAATCTAATGTTGATGGTAGAGAGTCTATATTAGGATGTATTTTCTTATACAATGAGATTTAGTAAATTGAAAGAATTTCAAACAATCGATTATTGCAGATTTTAGAAATCGAGTATTTCGCTGCTTATGAGGTAGCTAAGAGGGCATTCTGATTTATTGCAGAACTAGATATAATGTAATGAGATAACACAATACTATTCTTAGGCAATGATAGCGTCATAGTTCCAGCTAAGGAGCCAAAGTCTCACTAGAGCTCTTAGCACATAAGAGTGATATTTCGCAACTATTTTGAGAAGTAAGATTTTGAGGATCAGACATGAAAACGTGGTGGACCCACTAACTAAATAATTTAGTCAGTCAGGACTAAAGCACATCTTGAGAAGATAGGGCTTAGATTTGTGACAAATTGACTTTAGTGCAAGTAGAAGATTGTTAGATGTATGTCCTAGAAGTCAATCAGACCAACACATTAATTCTTTTAGGATATAATTTTATGCTTGATTAAATTAATTAGGACAGTTAGTTCCATTCATATAGTGTATGTATCCATAAATCGTTCAAAGAATTAATAGGATGATGACACATATTCTCAAGAGTTGAGAATTTGAAGCATATGTCATTGATGATTAATTCTCAAATTACTCTCGATTGAAGGATCATCATGGAGACGGTGATTGATCTGGTAAGATTGGTGCATAGATCACTTTTCTTAGGGGTAAATGAGTCTAAGTCTATAGTATGGAGACACTGGAGTGAGAGTGCAGGTGGTTGTTAGAGAACAACAGTACTGAGCATGACAAATACGAAAAGTCACTTGGATGTCTACTAACTTATCAGTAAATTTTTTGATGCTATAGTGGTGTGACTAGTTCTTACACCTACAGTGTCTTGATTGTTCACAATGAGAATACTGTAGTTTGACTGCATCATAACTCGGTCTCCTAGCCATATGGAGTCTTGAAGTGTATGTTGGCTGTAGTAAGTTATTGTAGGAATAGGATGTGCACCTAGATGAGATCTATCGATCTTAGTAGTAAAGAAGTAGTTCTATATGATTTATGAGATTAAGTTCAGAAGATCTTGGCCAAGATAGTGTGCATGATGGAAAAAAATTTCATTAGATTTCATAAATGAACTCAAGTTGAATAAATCTTATATATGATAGACGATAGAGTTTGATGAGTTTTTCATGACCTCCATCTTATCGGGACTCATAAAACAAGAATTGAATTACACGGTAACTATACCTAAAGGTTCATTCTTCTATTCTGCTGGGTTGCTACTACATGCTGTTAGACATCACTGATGGATTGTAGGACCAACGAAATTATTTTGATGGTTAATAATTCTTGATTGATGAGTTAGAATCATTTCAATTCATTGAAAGGAGTTTCAATGATATTTTGATGGAGATCAAAATATTTCTTACTATCAAATAGAATAGAATTTATGGGATCACACATAAAGAGATCTTGACTGATCGAAAAGAGTTCCACTAGATTGAAACTCTATCAAATCACAAGTGATCTTAATTATCAAATTGATTGATGATTGGACTTAAATATAAAAGTTACATTAAGGACTTGCTAAGAGTTAGTAAGTTATAGGAGGTCTAAATTATAATTATTACATATTATTTGATTTGATCAAATATTAGGATTGGATCCTAATTAAATTAAATCAGATTTAATTTGACTAGACATGATTTGAGTTTGACTCAAATTGAATTTCATTAATCTAATGGGATTAGATCTAATAAGCACTTGATCCAAACCTATCTAGATTAGGTTTGACCTAATCTTTACCTATGTTTGATTTGGATAGGGTCTTAGTCAAACTAAATCAGATTTAATTTGATTAGATAAGATTTTAATTTGACTTGGATTGTGTTTCATTAGTCTAATAGGATTGGACTTAACCTAATCTAGATTGGACTCCAAATTTGATTTGGATTTAAACCAATCTTGACTCAATCCAAAGAGGAGAGTTTAGCCCCATAAATCCACATCAGCCCCAACACCCCATATTGTTTCACATTGAAATTAAGGTGTGGGTGTGGGATAGGGCATGGAGAATTTTTTTTGGGAGAGGATATGGGGTGGCACAAATAAAAGGAGAGACCTACTCTATCACAACTCTTATCCCTAACCAAACCCTAACAACCAAGGGGTTTAAATAAAAGATAATTATGGGTGCCTCACTAGTTATAAGATAAAAGAGGAAATGCCCCTAGGTGTGTGTGTGAGGATTGGCGTGGAGGTTCTTCAACGTGAAGAAGGATTGGTGTGGGATTCAAAGGTGGGACACCCCTCTCCATGATCTCTTCTTTCTTACAACAATCAATAGTTGGTTGTTAGGTAAACTTCTTTCTCTCTTCCTTGTCCAAAGGTTGGACATGTCCCTCTTCTTCTATCCCAATGATGTCCAAGGGTCGAACATGATTAAATCAGATTTGATCTGATTTAATTTTTTTGATCCATAAGATGAACAATTCTCCTCTACCTTTTCTAGATTTAGTCCAAAGTTTGGACAAGAAAAGAAGAAGAAAGAGATTTGATCTCTTGTCTTCTTCAGTAGATTTTTGATTTTCTCTTGAGAAGAGAAAATAAAAAAGAAATCAGATGTGATCTAATTTTATTATCCTCCTATAGATCTGATTGATTCTCTTGAGAAGAGAATTAAAAGATCAAGCCCATTCGATAATCCAAAGAGCAATCTCTTGAAGGAAGCTAGCATCCTAGTGAGATCGAGTCTTTCTGATTAGATCAGTCTCGATGGATACCCATAGAGGTCGGATGCATGTGCCGTTCTGCAAAAATCTCACTAGATTACCACAGACCATCAGATCATGGTGAAGATCTACTTGTGCAAAGGTAAATGTGTAACTCTAAATCTGATTTTAATTTTCAGCATCTTAAGTTCAACATGTGAACGTTTTGGTATGTGTAGATTTGCTCTATATTGTATGTATATTAGATTTAAAATTATTTAGATCTAGATCTGTTTCAATTTCTGTTGCGTTCGTAATTTTAAAGTTAAAATTTGTATGTTCTGATCTTTGCATGCATATCCCGGATGTGTGACATCTTTACCAACCCCGAGATCTTTTAGTAATGAGCCATTGGAGGTCGACGATGACCCAGAAGTCATCCACACAGTGCCACTAAGGTCGGATCCACCAACCTCCTCGGAGATGGGTGGAGCTTAGAGTCTGGTAACACACCATGGCCCTTCTCCTTTTTCGACATCGATTCTAGCATCGAGGGCCATGCCATCTCCTTTCACCCTGGGCTCTTTTACAGTAAGGACTAGGGCTAGGCCCTTATCCTTCAGGATCGAGGAGGAGCTCCTTACTTTGATGAAGGTGGTCTAGAGATCTGACTCTAGACTTATGGATACTTAGCTTGCCCAAGAGTTGATGCAGATGATCCTCTTACCGATAGATTAGTTAATGAGCAAGACCCACCATGTAGAGGAGATTGTGAGCCAAAACTTCTCCGGACTCCTTGCAATAAGTTTTCTCTCAAAAATCCAATTGTGTTCTGAAAAAAGATTGCAATATCGCATTCATCTAGAAGAAAATAAAAATGACGTTTGATTCTGTTGACAATTTCAAAGAAACTGTTCATAGTATAATAATACTATGACAAAATTATCATAGTATGATGACGGTCGGATGGACATGCCCCTATCATATAGTGGATCAAGAAATCTCTTTTTCAAGGCAGCAGTAGGTAGGAGTGTTAATGAGCCGAGCCGAGCCCAAACACCCCCTGTTCGATCTCGGCTTGAATGCATAAGACTCGTGTTCGAGTTTGTGTTCATATTCGATGAATAATTAGACATCCTATTTGAGCTTGGCTCATTGAGAAAATGATACATTTGAACTCAGCTTGAGTTTAGCTCATTAAATAAATCGAGCTTGAGCTCGAGCTCAAACTCGAGCTGGAACTTGAAACAAGATTGCCAAGCTCATTATGAATAAACTTGCTTCACACCTAGATTCAACTATTAGAATTCATAATAAGATTAATTTAATAATTTAACAATAACATAAGATTATAAATCATTTAAAGAAGCTCCACATGTCCATAAACAAAGCAGATGGAATTGTTAACATAAGAACAAGCCAATGAATAAAATTATAGAAACTACAACAACAAAACCACCAAGAAGACCAATGCATAAAAGCAACTAGAAACTAAAAGTGAAACAAGAAAATCTAACAAAATGCAGAGCTCTTTATGATATAGGTATTCCTCTCTGGCTCCTCATCATCATTTTACTCCTACAAAGTAAACAACCCTCTATTAAAACTCAAAGTAAGATATGCACACATAACTCGTATTCAAAGTAATCAATACAAAAAGAGTTGAAGTCAAATTGAAAGCTATATACTAGAATTTAAATAGAATGAACTTACCACCTTTACTTTCCCCTTAGTCCATACAAGTTTTTGATCTAGTCTCCTCCACATATGAGGGCTTCCATAGTTTCTATACTCAATTTAGAATAATAAGGATCAATTAACTCTTTCTCTTGCACTAAAAGTGGATTCAGAAGCAACCGTACTAATTGGAATAGCTAGAATGTCCGCAATTATCCTTGATAGCATACGATATTTCAAGTAATTGCTTCTCCACCATTCTATAGCATCAAATACTTCACCTTCTTTGCACAAATGCTCACCTTCTTCAAGAAAAACATCCAACTCAAATTTTAAAGGCCTTTGAATGTCGTTTTATGTTAAGAACTCAGTATAATCAGACCATCCTGAGTAATTATCATTCTTAGTAATGGCGCTAGATGTTGATGTAGCCCCACTAACACAAGTAGATGAGCCGCTTCCACTTGATTCTTGTCTAGAAGCAAAAAATGCCACATATTCATCAAACAACTCATACAAAGACTATTTAACATATATAATATTCTTTTGGCACTCATCTCTTACGTAAATTATTGGAAACAAAACTCAATTAATGTCATTTTGCATGTGGGATCCATCACAGCACCAAAAGCCATTACCAAATTACATTCGGCCCAATATTTGTCAAACTTCTCTTTCATTTTTTTTACCATTGCTTTGATGTAATCTTCTTCAACATGCATCCTCTCATCTAGCACCTTTTTTATCTTGCAAAGTTGTGATAGAAACATATTTGAAGTGGGATAATCAGTACCTAAAAATAGAATAGCACAAACGATACGTTTCACAATTAGTTCAAGTTTGATGGTTTACACTAGTGGAAAATATACATGTGGATTCAAAAATAGAAATCTTGAACTCTTCAACATTTTATATAATTGCATCTCATTTTGGCGATAAATATCTTCTGTGAAACTGAAAAGTTCTTCTTGGTTGCTAATTTATGTCATTGGTAGGTATTATGATTAGCACTTATTTGTAAATAGGCATCAAGTAGAAAGTAAAATATTTTCTATTGTAGTTCACTCGTCTCTCAGCTGGAAAGAGTTGATCCTAGAAGGATGCAACATGGGGAAAAACTGGCCTTTTGGATTAATGCGCTCAACGCACTAGTGATGCATGTAAAGTTCTACAGCAAGTTCTTTTTTTTTTGAAGCAACATCTTATTCTCTATAACTTGTAAGCTAATGGTTCCCTTCCTTTAATTGACTAACAAGGTTTTTTGGTTCATGGGATTCTATAAATAAATGAAAAGACTGTCTCCAAATACATGCGTATTTCTGGTTTCGGCCTTTCTGCATATTTTTATTAAAACTCCAAGTACATACATAAAATAAAATTACTAGAACCCTAAAGATCAGCATGTGTTACTTGAAATGATGTTTGTAGCTTCATTAAAAAATCTCAATATATCACATGCTTTTTCTAACTATTCCCAATCCCCTTTAGTTGGGCAATTCACATAAAGTAGCTCTATGTCTTTATATGGTTCAAATGCCTCTTGTAGGTGTAAGGTAATTGTAAGCATCCAATAAGTTGAGTTTCAATGAGTTGGGCAATCCAAAATCAACTTTCTGACGAGTAGTTGATATTGTTGTACTACCTCACCAAACTTCAATAACCTAGCCTCTGATAAGTTCAAAATGTTAACTGTTTCTCGGATATCATGAATTATGAATTCAATCTCCTTTAAGCCATCTTCTACCATTAAATTCAAAATATGGGTACAACAATGCACATGGAATAATCTTCTTCAAAGAATAACTTCTTCTTCACTTTGAAGCCCTCTCTTAAGGTTTTGATTGTTTTATCATTACTAGATGCATTGTCAACTGAAATCATGAAGATCTTGTTCTTAAGTCCCCAATCATTTAAGCACTTGTAAAAGAAATCTGCAATTTCAATACCACCATGAGGGGAGGCAAATACATAAAGCTCAATACATACTTTTGTAACTTGCAGTTTAAATCCATAAAATATCTGTTAACAACCATATAAGATATCCTCTAGTTCTTAGATTTTCAGAGATATGTAGTGAAGCTAATTTTGCTAACACCCTTCAAATTGCTTTCAACTTCTTCTTTCTTTCTCAAAAACAGCCATCACATCACTTCTCATTGTTCCTCTAGAGATCTTTTGATAATATGGAGTCATTGTTGGGTGGATATCTGATCAGGACACTGTCTTCCAAGATCTTTTCGATATCGCACGATGCAGCAGGAAGAAAAAAGAAATAAAATAAAAAACAATCAAAATATATGGATCAGCCAAAAAAGAGCTCGCTTCCACGGGACATGCAAACTTTACTATGAGAAAAGAAATATTACAAGAAGAGATCTCATCCTCAACCCTCATACACCCAATTTCTCCCTCACAAAAGCTCTCTCTCTAGGAAGATCCCCTGAACCCCTGAAGCGACCGCTGTCCGCTGTCTAAAAACCTCCTGAAGCCCCTGCTCCTCCTTCTCTCAGTGCCCTCGCATCTCTTTCTCTTCCTCCATGGGTTCTCGATTTTTCTCTGCTGAAGCCGTGCGCGCCGCACACAAAAACCAAGCCACACATCCTTTCTATTGAGCATCAGGCCCTTTTAAAGGGCTAAAACCCTATTAGATGGTGTTTAGGACTCCTTATTAAGCTCAAACAAAGTCCAGAACTGTCGGATCAACATCGTAAGCCTCCCAGAGCCATCCGATCATGATCGGTCCATGAAATAATGTCATGGACCATGCGAAATGCGTGAAAAATGCCCATACGGTCCACAAACCCCTCCATGCACCACCCAGTCCACCGTGGACCAGATTGTCGAGCTCCCAGCAGGTCGCGTGGGCCTGGGCCGCGCTCGTGCCGCATGCCCAGGATTGGGCCGACCCGCGCACCCTGCCGCATGCTGGGCTGCGCCCACCTCATGCGGCTGCGTTGTCGCCGCTCCACCGGCCCGATGCTGGTCATCGATGGTCCTCCATCACTCCGAACTCCATGTCAACTTCTCTCGCACGTATCTTCTTCGTCCGAACTCTATTTGCAATGATATTGGTCTCGTTAGACTCCATTTTTATCATGGACCTCATTGTGGGCTCAATGTGGATCGAATCTCAAGGTGTCAAATCTTAACAATCTCCATCTTGACTCGATATTCGGCCTTCTCCTGACTCTGAGAGCTTCTGGACCTCCTCACCTCCATATCCTGGGGCAATCACCTGCTGATCATGGATGGGCAAATATAAAGTCGAGCCAGACTGCTCGATCCCATCTCCATCGTATGCTGTGCTCCTCCTGACCTGAGACCTACTTGGGGCATCATCTTGCGACAATAGGAATCTCACATTGTGACGTCGCTTTTTCTCCTCCCGAGTCTCCTATCTCATGCCCGATCTACCTCTACCTGGAGCTCCACCTCGCTCTGGGCTCCTCCTGACTTTTGAAGCTCTACCTCACACTGGGCTCTCTGCCAGGTAATAATGTCCTCTGCTCCTTTTCTTCCCCTCTAGCGTAATCCTATTGCCACATAGCATCCTCAGGATTCCTCCATCAGCTACCGTCCTGTAGCCTCTCGAATTTAGTCTGCTCAGTGAGATAAGATTCTGTCTGAAATTGGATATGTATCGGACCTCCCCCAATCTTCTCACTGCACCATCATGTGTCCTCCAGCTGACTGTCCCGATGCCTCTGATTACACAGCTCGATCCATCCGATAGTTAACAGTGCCCTCACTGTTCTTCAGGGAGTTAAACTGCTCCTCTCTGCAACATACATGATGGGTACATGCAGAATCTAATATCCATTGCTGGAAAGAAGTAGATACCTCATTAGATATCTTCAGGACATCTCCCTCTAAATCACTGCTGGCCGTCGCCACAGCACCCATCGTCCGATTTTTGAGTTGAGGACAATCTCTGGCTAGATGCCCAACTCCTCACACCGGTAACATCTGATTTTGCTCAAGTCTATCCTGAACTTGGACCGCCTTCGTCGCGATCTTCTGTCGCTCCATCTACCACCTCCTGCTCCTCCAGAAGCCACCAAAGCTGAGCTACCGCCATCTGAGCTTGAAGCTAGATTCTCCTTCCTGATAATCTCATTCTGGAGTATCACCATGGTGACCTCATCTATCTTAATGGTGCTCTTTCCCACTAGAAGAGCAGTCACCAAGGACTCATACGAAGATGGAAGCGACGCTAGCAAACCAGTGCCCTGATCTTCTCCTCAACATTCTCACTAACGCTGAGGAGCTTGGTGAAGATCTTCTGAAAGTGACTTAGATGCTTCTGCATGCTCTGTCCCTCAGCCATTCACAGCTGGTAAAACTGCCTCTAGAGGAAAAGAGTGTTGGTGAGAGATTTCGCCATGTACAATTCTTCGAGCTTTGACTACAGCACCGTCGGAGAAGTCTCTCTAAACACATGGATCACCACCTCATCCGTTAGATACATGCAGATAGTACTCACCACCTGCATCTATAGCCGTTTTCAATCCCGCACCTCCATGGTGGTCAGCTTCACCTCGCAAAAGAGAGCATCAATCAATCCTTGTTGGATGAGTACGTCCTTTACCCTTGCCTGCCACAAGAAAAATTACTCTTTCCATCAAACTTATTGATCTCCATCTTTATTGATTCTATCTTCTCCATCTTCAGTCTTGCTCACCACCACTACAACGTCCTTATACCACCTTGCTCTGATATCACTTGTTGGTGGACATCTGGTCAGGATACCACCTCCCAAGACCTTTTCGATACCGCATGATGCAACAAGAAGAAAGAAGAAATAAAACAAAAAATAATCAAAATACGTGGATCAGCCAAAAAGGGCTCGCCTCTATGGGACATGCAAATTTTACTATAAAAAAGAAATATTACAAGAGGAGATCTCATTCTCAATCCTCGTACACCCAATTCTTCTCAAGGAAATTCTCCCTCACAAAAGCTCTCTCTCTAGGAAGATCCTCTGAACCCCTGAAGCGATCACTATACGCTGTCTAAAAGCCTCCTGAAGTCCCTGCTCCTGCTTCTCTTAGCGCTCTCGCATCTCTTTCTCTTCCTCCATGGGTTCCCGATTTTCCTTTACTGAAGCCGTGCGCGCCGCACACAAAAACCAAGCCACACATCCTTTCTGTTGAGCATCAGGCCCTTTTAAAGGGCCAAAACCCTATTAGATGGTGTTTAGGACTCCTTATTAAGCTTAACAAAGCCCAGAGCTGTCGGATCAACACCGCAAGCCTCCCAGAGCCATCCGATCGCGATCAATCCATGAAATAGTATCGTGGATCATGCAAAACATACGGGAAACACTCACGTGGTCCACAAACCCCTCCATGCACCGCCTGGTCCACCGTGGACTGAGCTGTCAGGCTCCCAGCAGGCCATGCGGGCCTGGGCCGCACCCGTGCATGGGCCTGGGCTGGCCTGCGCACCCGTGTGCTTGGGCTTGGGCTGCACCCCATGTGCCCGAGCTTGGGCCAGCCCGTGCACCCGTGCGCCTAGGCCTGGGTTGCACCCTGCATGCCCAGCCTGCATGCTAGGCCGCACCCCACCTCGTGCGGTCGTGCCGTCGGCCGCCGGTGGTCCTCTACCGCTCTGAACTTCGTGCCGACTTCTTTCACACGTATCGTCTTCGTCCGAACTCCGTTTGGGTGATCTTGATCTTGTTGGACTCCGTTTTCATCACAGACCTCGTTGTGGCTCAATATGGATCGAATCTTGAGGCATCAAATTCTAACAGTCATTGATTTCACGACCAACTCGAATCCATACTCTTCTACTATAGTAAATGGCTTCTCATTTATTAAAATATAATGCATGATTGCCCTCTTATTCTTGCTTGACCAAACTTGAAAGTAGTCACATACCCAATTTCTTAACCACTTTCACTAGTGTCATCTATAGTTGATTGTTGAAACTGAAATACTTTTTGATTCCTAGCAAATACTTTTTTAATCTTGCAACTTTTCAAGTATCTTAAGTGACTTGTGACTTCTGAATCATAACATGAAGTCGACCCTATAATATATACATTCAACCTTTTTTTCATTATTGTCAAGAGTAGTTTCTTTGAATTCTTTCCGTGCTACTGATTTTCTCTTTCTTTTCTTCTTTTCAATAGGATTGCCATCATTGACATCCTCCGCATCAACCTCTTGCTCATTATTTCCACCTGCATCAGTTTCTTTAACTATTTTTTCAATTGTAGCATCAGTAGCACACTCTTTTGAAGGTATCATTGGCATATCAACATTTAAGCCTACAATCAGGCTAACTAGAGAATCTGAAGTTTGTGTGGAGGCAGCATCTTCAAAATAAGTGGATATGTTTAGCATCTAGTTTGCAGTAAAGACAAATGAATGGTCAATACATCTTTTTTTTTTCATTTTATTTTGTATCTACAACATATTTTAAAAAATAGACATGAAAATCAGATTAAAAAGTTTCTCCCATAGTTGGAAGGTGGCAATTTAAAAATTAGATCAAAAAGTGCAGTATAGCATGAACACAACTTCATTTACTTGAATAAAGAAGGTCCAGCATTCTATGATTTAATTTGATTATCTGAGACCAACTATTGCCAATAAGAACTCTCAACTAAATTTTGCTCCAAAAGAAATACACAACTGAAAATTTAACAAGCCCTTAAATCAGATAACTATCAAAAAAGAAGCATACTTATTTCTCCAAATTTTTTTAGTACCAATTGTCAGAAAAATTTGAGTTAATCTTATGCGACAAAGTAAGATAGCTACAACCTATATAATAAGAATTTACAGCATCAACAAACTGCTACAAAATTAGACTAAAAGAGAATTTGAAAGTTTGTCAAGAAGTGGCTGTCCATCTAAAAGGAAACCAATTATGCATGTAAAGAAATTTGTGCAATTACATTCAAAGAAAACCAATCAAAATTAAATTTGAGTAGTTACCTTTGAGATAAGAGAGATGATTGAGAGGTGGTGCCAACCAAGAGAAGTTTTCCAGTGGACTAAATAATGCAACGCAAATCTGCCCTAAAGAGCAACAATGAAACTCGAAAAGCCAACGATAGCAAAAACCCCGAATAATAGTGTAAGCCGAAGACTCACTTGAAATAATCCCTAAATTACTCACCAAAATTGAAGATAAAATCAAATCGAAGCAAGGAGTTAACAAATTCAAACCAATCAGACCTATAAATCACAAAAAGGAAGAGCAAGGTTTGGTGGAGACTGGAGACTCAGGAATAAGGGCAAGGTCTAGTGGTATTGGATTTTGGTGGAGACTGGAGATTGGAGTGACTGAGTGAGAGAGGAGAACTGACTAGCAAGAGAGGAGTGAGTGACGGTGGTGAAGAAAAGAGGAGTGAGTGTTCTAACTTCTAAGCCTAAAAATCCTAAATTAGACAAAACAAATATCAATTACATAAGGGTATAAGGCTATAAGGATAAATTATTTCTAATAACTATTATTATGTTTAAATATGTGACTAATATGTGTAAATTAATGAATGGTTAAAGGAAAGAAAAGGAATTGAAGGAAGGTTACAATAGCTTACATAAAGGATGCAAGGGTATTATTGTACAAATAATACAAGGATACTTTAGTCATTATATATTTTTAACGATATAAACTCGTGAGCTTTCAAGCTCGAACAAGTGGTTGTTCAAGCTCGAGCTAGTTAAGCTAACGAACACCATCTTGGGCTTGAGCTCAAGCTCCACAAGTCGAACACGAGCTTGCTCACAATAGCTTGAACTCATTAACACCCATAGTAGTAGGTATTCAACTTTTTTAGGAGTGTTAATGAGCCGAGTCAAGCTCAAACATCCCCCTATTTGAGCTCGGTTCGAATGCATAAGACTCATGTTCGAGTTCATGTTCATGTTCAATGAATAATTAGACACCTTGTTCGAGCTTGGCTTGTTAACAAATGAAATGTTTGAGCTTGGCTCAAGTTCGGCTCCTTAAATAAATTGAGTTCGAGCTCAAGCTCGAGCTCGACTCAAACTCAAAATAATAAGACTACTAAACTCATTACAAATAAACTTGGTTCACACCTAGATTCAACTATTTGAATTCAAAACAAGATTAATTTTAATAATTTAACAATAACATAAGATTATAAATCATCCAAAGAAGCTCCATATATCCATAAACAAAGCAAATGGAATTATTAACATAAGAACAAGCCAATGGACAAAATTACAAAATTACAACATCAAAACAACCAAGAAGACCAAAACATAAAAGCAACTAGAAATTGAAAGTGAAATAAGAAAATCTAACAAAGTGTGGAGCTCTATATGATATAGGTATTGCTATCTCTTGCTCCTCATCGTCATTTTGCTCCTACAAAGTAAACAACCCTCTATTAAAATTCAAAGTAAGATATGCACATATAATTCATATTCTAAGCAATCCATACTTAAAGAGTTGAAGTCAAATTGAAAGCTATATACTGGAATTTAAATAGAATAAATTTATCACTTTTATTTTCCTCTCAATCCATACAAGTTTCGGATCCAATCTCCTCCACATATGAAGGATTCCACAATTTCCATACTCAATTTAGAATGATAAGGGTCAATAACTTTTCTTTCATACTAAAAGTAGACTCAAAAGCAACCATGCTAATTGGAATAGCTAGAATGTCCACGGCCATCCTTGACAGCAAACGATATTTCAAGTAATTGCTTCTCCACCATTCTATAGCATCACAAACTTCACCTTCTTTGCGCAAATACTCACCTTCTTCAAGATAGACATCCAACTAAGATTTCAAAGGCCTTTGAACACCTTTTTGTGCAAAGAACTTAGTACAATCAGACCATCTTGAGTATTTATCATCCTTAGTAATGGTGCTAGATGTTGATGTAGCCCCACTAACACAAGTAGATGAGCCACTTCCACTTGATTCTTGTCCAGAAGCAAAAAATGCTGTATCTTCATCAAACAACTCATATAAAGGCTATTTAACATTCGTAATATTCTTTTGACATTCATTCCTTGAGTAAATTATTAGAAAACAAAACTCAATTAATGTCATTTTGCACCTGGGATCCATCATAGCACCAAAAGCCATCATTAAATTACATTTGGCCCAATATTTATCAAACTTCTCTTTCATTTTCTTTACCATTACTTTGATATAATCTTCTTCAGCATGCATCCTCTCATTTAGCATCTTCTTTATGTTGTAAAGTTGTGATAGAAATAAATTTGAAGTGGGATAATTGTTAGAACATTACTTTAAGAATTACTAATATAATTTAAAAATCTACACAAAACTTAATAAACTTTACTATAAAATAATAAATAACTTACAAAAATTTAGAAATAAATAAAGATCAAACCCGAAAGTATGTTGGATAATATCTTAAGGCATATTTCCATCTCTCATATTGAAATATCTAGGAAAACCACTTTAAGATATGATTGGGATCCTCTGCCTGCGAGCCTGATCATAGAGGAGGTTGATGAAGACTCTTTCAGCATCCAAAAAATAATTAAAAAATAATTGAAGAAAAAATGTTAAAAGAAAGCGAGGGAGAGGCTTATGCGGGATGACTAAAATCAGATCTCAAGATGATCTTTTTATAGCCATCCAATATGACCGTTTATGACCGTTTGTGACCGTTTATGATTGTTGAGACTTTTATTGACCCATTAAGATCTTAATAAGAAGTCAAATGGTCAAAATCTCTAAATTCAATGATCATAAAAATAAAAATGAGATTAAATACACATGACCGTTGGTAATTAGGAGTCCAACGGTCAAAATTAAAATCATGATAATGAATAAAATAAAATATTTAAATGATAAAATTAAAATACTTGAAGAGATATTATAGAAAATTTTGAGTTTTCCTCCAACAATCTCCCATAAATTTAATTTTTTAAAAATATAAATAAATAACATAAATTTTTGGATACTTATATTATGCAATGGGTAAGGTGACCTAACCTTACTTAGTGTGAATAGTTTTCATCTATAGAAAATGAAGTAAACTAGATCTTGAACTACATTCTTTAGACCCAGACTTTAATTACCATATACATAGTACAGAGTTTCTTCATCACTAGTCTTTGTATTAGTGATCCTGCATATGTATCTTTATTTTTTATGAGAGTTACTAGAGATAATCTACATCTCATATCCATGGCCATGTACGAATACTCTCATATAGGTGAGCCCCTCTAGGGATGTGTGTAGAGTCATATCTCGTAAAAATACCACCTCAGGTCTCATTCAGAGCTAAAGCTCTTCCTAACTACTACATAGGAACACTAATCATTGTAGGGATGGGATGGAGTCTATGGCTCTCGTGTCAAATAAACCACATGTGCTCCCTAGCCAACTAATTAGCTTATTATTACTACATTGAACTTTCTTTAAGGGATCTCCTATCATGGAAGTTGGGTTCCCACTGTTGGAAGGTCTATTATAGGCAAAGCCCCATCCTCCTCAATAACTTTAGGACCTTAGTCCTATTTAAATCTTTTGTAAAAAAGATCTTCCCCCATAATTTCTGAAGTATACCAGAACTTATGGTATTAACTGTAACTTATGGTATTAACTGTCTAGAACAAATAATAGGAGTACATCAAGTGAACTACCAAAACCCATCAATTCAAGCCAGTCATAGGTAATAATACCACTATTGAGGCAGATATAATTAAATTATATCTAAGCATGAGATTTTAAGCATGTAACTGAGGTTGAGTGAGATTAACTATGGCAGCCTCAAATTGTTCAGCACATTTTTTGCTGTAGATAAGAAGCATAGCAGCATACCATGTCTGTGCAGTATCATACCAGTTCATACCACATTGGTACACCAGTGGTGACTAGTGGAGGTACTGATATCATTGCTTGGACTCATGCTTGCTAAAATCCAAAGATAAAATATCAGATATGTTGCTTCTACTTGTCAAAGGTCAATGTGGTACTCAGTAACACCTTTATGTTTACCATATAACACAAATTGACAAGCAAGATATGTAAATTACTGAAATGTATGCAGCTCAAACATTTATATGCTAGAATTCTACCTTTTATTTTTATTGCATCATGCTGTTTTAATATCTGATGATGGAAAGTAGATATGTCTGAGACCTGTTTCTCACTCACTCTAAAATTGCATGAATCATCAATGTATGATTTTGAATAGATACTACCAAAGAAAAGAAGCTTTCATGAGATTTGGAGGTTTGGAAGAGCAAATGAAAGGAAACTGACCCTGCCTGAGTGATGTTCTCATTTCAAGTAGGTCTAGGCATGTTGCTTTATTTCTGTTCAGTTGATAATATGAGAACTCATATTGGCCTCTGCCATAAAATTTCATTATTGTGTTCATAATAAAATTAGAAGACCTCTGCATACCAAACAACTTGAGCTTCTGTTTATACAACATAGAATTGCATATTTAGAAATGTTAATTGTTGATTGCAGAACAATGAACAATCAAGTATATTGGTCCTGATAATCTAAAATTGCACAAACTATGAGTGCCATTGAATGAAACTTATACCGTGTGGTAAAGGTTGTAAATATTCTTAATATAAACAGCTTGTATATTTGCTACCAAAAATAAATAAATAATAGAAACCTATATGTATGGACTACTAGAGGTAAACTCATCGAAACAGTTCTTTTAAATGATAGAAAATTATGAGTTACAACTAAGGTATACATGAGCTTACTGAATTGTTTTGAGAAAAAACTGGACAGTGTTATGACAATCATACAGCAAGATGATGGATTGCCAATTGTACTCAATAACACGAACTTATTATTTTCAATAATCAGAACACAGAGATCAAATCAGAAAATTAACTGGTAAGGTTCAGATTTTGTCAGATTCAACATAATATCCAAGTCAGATTTTTTATTATATAATAGTGTATATAACCAGTACCATGTCATATATCAGTTTTTTTTAATCTCAAGATCTTTAAACTTTAAATGGATCTAATGCAAAACGTATATCTCAAATGTTGTCCAAATTTTTAACTTGAAGTTTGAAGGCTAACATTTCAAGCTTATTGACAAAATATCTAGCTGCATGTGCTAACATCACAGAATTACTAAATGCTTTTAACTCACATGAAAAGATAATGTCATTTCAAATAACATTTAAACTGTGCTAATATGTGAACTGTACATTCATACTTTTTGATTGATTATGTCATCTTCAGGTAGGAAATCTATTATGTTGTATCTACACATCTCACAAACCATGGAACTGCAAAAATAGGTTCATAATAGCAGCCATATGGTAGCAATAAGTTTCAGATGGATGAGAGTATAAGAACAGAGCAATGGTAAAACACCTCAGAGAGTCCAACTTCTAATATAGTTGGAAAGTAAAATATACTCAAGTGATTTAGCGACATATAAGAAATTAAACAGTCGTAGAGTATTTAAATTTGCAAGTGTCGGTCAATCATGAGGATATTGCTTCATAAAGTTTACTAAGATGATTATCTTCTTAGTTAGACTTGAGAACCTATTATTCAAAATTGAGCAAGCTATTATTCCGTAAGTACTCCAAGCAGAAAAAGCTCATACCTATACCTAATCAATGATCAAATAAATATTTAGAGTGCATTATAGATTAAAGATTAGTACGTTCTTTTGAAAGAACCTTTAAGCGGGTGTTTGGTTGGGGAGAGTATGGGTCTGGAATAGAAATCGGAATGGGTGACTCCCATTCCAACAATTTGGTTGGGAGGAGTCTCATTCTGATTTCGATTTTAGGATAGAATGTAAATGTCACGCCCCCGACCCGAGATTAT
>KE505879.1:104307-115788 GCA_000441515.1 Elaeis oleifera | reverse complement strand
TGATTAGACCAATATGGACCTTGATCGTAGCTCCATGATCAAACTTAAGTCTATAAGTTGATCAAATTGAAAATGACTAACCAATTAGTGTCTAAGATAAGTATGACAGTTTTGATCGATGGTCATTAATTGGGAGCTACTCGCATAGATTGAGTCTATATCGAGTTAATGGCATATCCCTCCTACTGATCTTACTTACCTGGCCAACATGGTAAATCATATTTTGATTAGATCACTTAATAATTGGGGTTGACCCATGCTAATTAAGAAATCAATATGACTGATTTAGGTGCCCCTAGTTCAACTTGTTTTGAGTCTCTTCATAACTTGATGAAGTTAGTGGGAGGATTTATGACTGGTTGGCTGGCATAGCTTATGCCTAATCTTCTTTAATTTGATTTGATGAAGTCAGTGGGAGGATTGAGATTAACTGATCAAATCTTTTCTCATCTTTCAATTTAACTAATTAAATCCTCTAAAATTATTAGATCTCTAAAATAAAATAGTTATGATGATAACTAGATCATAGCCTTCCATTAAGTTGGACGATAATAAGTCCAACAGTTTTGATGATTATTGGAGGCACCATATGCCTGGTGCTCATCTGACTATCAGAATTATCATTCATAATATGTTGATTTAGTTGTGTCTTTCTGATGATGGTCAGGTTAGCCGAGCCACACTCGAGCCTGACCACTCATTTGTCAGATGCACTAAATTTTAATATGTTAATGGTTGGATCTAACCAAAACTTTTAATGGAGATGCCACATGCCTGCTGAAGAGGTGTCTGGGGCAAAATTGAATGCTAGAAATTATTTGATGAAATAATTGATTAAGAACCTGCCCATGGGTGCATAGAGGTTGGCCGAGCCACACTTGAGCCTGTGTGCAGCCCATGTGGAGTCTAGTACCTACTAAGAAATTAGTGTAATTCTTCGAATTGGAGGTAGAGGCTACCAATTTGAATAAAATAGTGAAAGAACCTTTAGGCTAAAATTTATATCTTTAGGCTTAATCAATTCATAAACTAAATAGGTTTTGATTTTTTTTTATAGTTATGGCCACCACCTTGTCACTCTGATCACTATTAGATAGTGATAAATTGATGGGATCAAATTTGGATAGCTGGTACTGAAAGCTCAAAATAGTCTTGAAGCATGAACGGATCTTGTACATATTGATAGATCTGGCACCTGAGGAGCCCACGTACAGTCTGAGAAATTTCTCAGAAGTGGCTCAATGATTGAACTATGGTTCGTTGTATTATGCTGAAGGTAATGAATGATAAGTTCAGCCGTCGTTTCGAGAATGCTTAGCTACAGGACATGTTGCAAATATTGAACGAGTCTTTTGGCACACCTGATGATGTTGAGAGGTACAAGACTAGTTGTGTCATCTTCAATGCTCAAATGAGGGAAGGAGCGTCAGTCATTGATTATGTACTGTACATGATCGAGATGATTGAGTGCTTAAGCAAGCTTGGCTGTCCTTTGCATGAGTAGCTGAAAAAAGATGCCATTCTGAACTCTCTACCCAAATCCTACCTCCCTTTCCTTACTCATTATTGAATGACAAAGTCTACAGTCAACTACCACAGTATGCTGGGGTTGCTGCAGAACTTTGAGAAGGATCACTAGCTCCATAAGGAGTTAGTGAATATTTTGGGAGGGTCTTCTTCTGGACGTCGACCCTTTAAAAAGAGAAGAAGAACAAGAAAAAGATGCAAAATACTGGGGCACCCGAGCCTTGTCAGACTAAAAAATCTAAGTCCGATCAGAGTCAGATAAAATACTTCTATTGTAAGAAGCAGGGGCACTGGAAGAGAAACTGTCCTTAGTACATTGCTTCCCTAGATCTGAACAGATCAAGAAGAAGCAAGTTGTTGCTGGATAAAGTAATTATATGATAACACCTTATAATTTTTAATTATGATTCTACTACCTGGATATTAGATACTGGAAGCCCTTTTAATATTTGTAATTCGTTGCAGGGTCTGCAGGTCAGTAGAAGATTTGAAGAAGGTGAAAGATTTCTTAATGTTGGAGATGAAAAATCAGTTTCAGTTCTAGCATTGAGGATTATTAAGCTTGTATTCAAGTCCAATGTAATTATTCTTAATAAATATCACTTTTGTCCTTCCTTTTATTAAACATTATTTCTATAGGCCTCTTGGCCATGTACGGTTATAAATTTTAATAAAAGAGATAATTTTAATATAGTTATGAATAGTGTTAATGTGATCAATGGACAGCTGAACAATAGAATTTACATTTTATCACAACTTGTTAGTGTAATATACACGTCCAGCAAATATCCTAGAATTAGTGATGTCTCTGATATCTTTGGCACTGTATTTTAGGTCATGTTAACAAGAACAGAATAAATAAGTTAACATAAGAGAGAATTCTCAAAGTTAGTGATTGTGAATCACTTTCAACCTGTGAGTCCTATCTTTTTAAAAAATGACCAAGTCATCTTTTATCGAAAAAGGTGAATGAGCCAGTGAAGTTTTAGATCTGATATATATTGATGTATGCGGACTGATGAACACCAGTGCCAAAGATGGATATTATTATTTTATTATATTTATAGACGATCTATCGAGGTATGAGTACATCTATTTAATGATAAATAAGTCAGAATCGTTTAAAATGTTCAAACGATTCTATAATGAAGTAGAGAAATAAACTAGGAAGAGTATTAAAACTCTTTGATCCAATCGAGGAGGTGAATACCTCTCTAGTGAGTTTTTGACATACTTAGAAGAGAATGAGATTCTCTTGTAATGGACTTCTCCTAAAATATCACAGTATAATGGTGTGTCAGAAAGGAGAAATCAAATCTTATTGGACATGATTCGATCCATGATGAGCTTTGCAAGTCTACCAATCTCATTTTGGAGATATGTACTTGAGTCAGCTTGTTATATTTTAAATAAAATTTCAAGCAAGTCCATAAGTAAAACACATATGAGATGTAGATAGGGCGTAAGCCAGTACTCTCTCACCTTAAGATTTGGAGATGTCTGGCTTATGTCAAACATTTGAAAACTGACAAGTTTGGACCTAGGTCTGACAAGTATCCATTTGTAGGGTACCTAAAAGAGATCAAGGGGTATTACTTCTACCATGCTGATGAACAGAAGGTGTTCATCTGCAATAAGATAGTCTTTCTAGAAAAAGAGTTCCTTGAAGAAAGAACTAATGCCTCAATGATTGAACTTGATGAAGTTTGATCGATCGAAGAACCGATACAATCTAGTAAATCCATAAAGTCGGACTTGATTAGATCAAATCCAAAATTTATTGTAGAAACATCTTTAAGAAGATCCGGTAAAGTATCGCATCAACCGAATAGATACTATGATTTTTGGTCCGAGACGGTGATCTAGTTGAACTCGATGAGAACAATAAGGATCCGATAACGTATATGGATGCGATGTAGAGGTCTGACTTTGATAAGTGGCTGAAAGCCATAAAATTTGAAATGAAATTCATGAAGGTTAACGATGTATGGACATTAGTTGACCCACTTGAAGGGGGTAAAATTCATAGGGTGTAAGTGGATCTTCAAAAGGAAGACGGGCACATACAGAAAGGTGGAGACCTATAAAATCTATCTCATTACCAAGGGTTACCATCAGCGATATGGTATTGACTATGACGAGATATTTTCTTCTATGGTAATACTCAAATCTATTTAGATCATACTTACGATAGTAGCACATCTGGATTATGAAATCTGACAAATGGATGTGAAAATAGCCTTCCTAAATAGGGAGCTAGAAGAAGAGGTGTATATAATATAACCTAAAGATTTCATATCCACAGATGAGTCTAAGGTGTGCAAGCTTCAGAGGTCCGTTAATAGACTTAAGCAAATATCTCGGAGTTGGAACATGCATTTTGATAAAACAATCAGAACGTATGGCTTCATTAAAAATGGAGAAGAACCCTGCATATACAAATGGGTTAATAACTCTATAATAGTATTTTTATTTTATATGTGAATGATATTCTCTGAATCGAAAATGATATCCTTGCATTACAGAAATAAAAGTTTGGTTATCATCACAGTTCTCCATAAAGGACTTGAGAGAAGCATCCTACATCTTTGGGATGAAGATCTATAGAGATAGATCTAAAAGGTTGCTGGATTATCCCAATCAATGTACATTAATACTGTGCTGAAAATGTTCAATATGGAGAATTTAAAAAAAACTATTTTCGATAGGTCAAAAAATTTCTCTCTCAAAGAGTGATTATCCGATAACTCCTCAAGAGAGAGAGAGTGTATGAGTAGAATTTCATATACTTCGATAGTGAGATCTATTATGTACGCCATGATATATACAAGATCGAACGTGGCATACTCACTAGGGGTAGTGAGCAGATACCAGTCTGATCCAAGTGAGAACCACTGGAAGGTCGTAAAGATCATCCTTAAGTATTTGAGAAATACTAAAAATCAGTGGCTTATCTATGGAGAATCCGACTTAAAACTTGTAGGGTATACAAACTCTAATTTTCAGTCGGATCATAACGACAGTAAGAGCATATCAGGATACATTTTTATCCTAAACGGTAGAGCAAGTTGTTAGAAGAGTTTCAAGTAACACACTGTGGCCGACTCTACTTGTGAGGTAGAATATATTACAGCATCTGATGCTACGAAGGAAGCTATGTGGTTACAAAAGTTCATCAATAAGCTCGAAGTGGCACCCTCCCTTGATGATCCTATCTTGTTGTACTGCGACAATACTGCAACCATTGCTCAAGTGAAGGAACTGAAGTCACATCAGTGGACCAAGCACATTCTGCACCACTACCATCTGATCTGAGAGATCATGAATCGAGATGACATCGAGCTTCAGAAGGTTGATAAAAAAAAATTTGATCGATCCATTTACTAAAGTCCTCAGTGTCAAAAAGTTTGAAGATTATAAATCAAAGATGGATATATGATACTGTATCGATTGACTTTAGTTCAAATGAAAATTGTTAAAAATTATGTCCAAAAGTCAATCGTTAGCCTGTTGACGGTTGAGCTTATCATTATAATTATATATAAATTATTAAATTAATAAATATTATTTGATTTTTTCATCACTGTGTATATCTTATTTTGAACTCCTGTTATGTGATGAAGTCCTTAGGACTATTTGATTCGATATAGGAGAATATATTATTTAGTCCTTAAATCTTAAGTTTATGATCAAATGATATACTATTATTAGGATGATAGCTATATCAAGTATAGGTCGTTGTGTGTCATGTATGTTAGTTGTCCTCTTAACCAAGGAGTGTGGAGACACTGGAATGGCATGCATGAAGAAAAAGTATGGCAGTACTATGCATGCAATTTCATAAATTTTTATAATGGATAGTAAGATTAAATGATTTAATCTAATTTACATGCATAAGATCTAATCTAGACTATCATGCTAAGACTTATAATATGATTTAACATGCACTTAAGATCTAAAATAAAATTTGCATCGATCTAATCAATGCTGCAATCTAGATCTAACCCTTAGATCTATCAAAAACAATCAAACAAGTTCAGAAACTATTACCGAACTGTAAACTATTGATCTTTACTGGTCCAACACTTGGATAGATGCTCCTTCAGGTTGCTCACAACTGCATAAAGATGTTTGGCCTCTACAGAATGTCCACACGAAGACTGACGCAGATCAGGCTCCTTGAAAGTGCTAGCTTGCAAGGATCTATAAAGACTGAACTCCTCTTCTTTGTTTGACCTCTTGGGTGCTCCAAAAGAAGAGAAGATCTAGAGAAAGAGAAGGAGAGAAAAGAGAGCTCTAGAGAAAATTAAAACAGCAAAATAACTCATATGGGGCGTCCACTATTGGAGCCCCCTTTTTATAACAGAGAATTAGGGTTTTGGTCAAAGGGAGGGTACCAATATCCACCACACCAACCACCAATTTGGCATCCCAATTTTTAAGAATGGCTGATGGTGTGATGAAGGAGATCTAGTCTCTTACACACCCAAAAACTCTTCAAAAAAAATGAGAAAAAATTCAATTGGCGCCACCCTTGTTTTCAAACTTGAAAAATCTCTTTCCTTCTTATCTCCTTATCTCTAATTTGGATCGCATTTCGAATTAGACAGAAGATAAGATCATGACTCATCATGCTTTGCCACCCATCCATACTGGGCCCAATCTCATCATACCAAAAATCTCAAGCCAAAACCAATTTGGCATTGAGAATAGAGGTATGGGTCCAGGGTGGCGCAAGAGATAAGGATAGAGTCCCTATCGACTGCGACCCTTCATTTTCAATTTGATTCTAAACTAAATCAAATCTGGTTTGAATCCAATGATAAAAATGAACCTAATCTAACTAGGAGCCCAATCATCTCAATAAATTCTTAACCCAATTAGAAATTGGCTGAGCCCAAGTCCTGATCAAATCAGGATCAAATTTTCTTATAATTAAGCTTGATCAAATCAAATCTGATCTAAGTTAAACTAAATCTAATTCAATTAGACTTGATCCAAAGATCTTTGATCAATCAAATTAAGTCAGTTAGCAATCTAATTGCTAATTAATTTTTCATTAATAACAGAGTCTCAGTCTAGTGGGACTCTCCTTTAGAGTCCCAATTTTAGTGAAACACTTCACCAGAGTCACAATCTAATTGGACTCTTCAGACATCAAATCTGACTGAATCTTCTAATATGTGTGACCCCATAGGTTCGAATCTAAGTCAGTAGCAGATAATTTTTGATACTAATCGATGTAACTATCTAGCAATAGGACCCGATGTCCGGATAGGTCAAAAGATTGTAAAGCAATATTCTAGAACCTATTGGCGTATGATTATCATATAATTCATCCCTTTGACCCTAATGCTTAAGGTGACCAGGGTTTGACTGTCAATCCTAATATAATCGACCATATTGTATTTCAATATTTCAAATCCATCACATAGATTATCCTGATCAAGATTTTACTAAATTGAAATACATTGATGTATATCTCCTACTAATTCAAAGGGATCAATTTCATTTTGACTCACATACCACTTGATAAGTACTTGACTGCACTCAGTAACTTTCCATCACTGAATTAAAATTTAGATGGTCTGGTATTAAAGTACAGTGAGTTTCTTACAAGTCACCGTGGTAATCTTAGGTATGAGGGACACTTATATCCATACTCTTCACGAGCTATTTTTGACAATAGAGTGCTCGGCAAATGGTCACGTTCGGTATAAATGTACACCTATATTTCACCTGCATACCATATCAGTGTCTCTACACTCCTTGATTAAGAGAACAACCAGTCTATATGGTACATAATGACCTATACTCGATATTGCTATCATCCTATTAACAGCATATTATTCGATCGCAAATATTGTTTAAGGACTAAGGACAAATCCTCCTTTGTCGATAAAATATAGTCCTAAGGACTTCATTACAACATAAGAATTCAAATAAGATAGATAAAATGTGATGAAAAATTAATAATTTTATTAATAAAATTTATATAAAATTATAAATATGAGCACAATCATCAACAAACTAATGATTGGCTTTGAGATATATTTTTCAACAACTCGTACTTGAACTAAAGTCAATCGGTACAGTATCGTATATCCATCTTCGACTTATGATCATCGAACTCCTTGATTTCGAAAGCTTTAGTAAATGGGTCGGTTAGGTTCTTCTTTCCATCGATCTTTTGAAGGTCGACGTCACCTCGATCCACGATCTCTCGGATAAGATGGTAGAAGCGCAGAATATGTTTGGTGCATTGATGGGACTTCAGCTCTTTGGCTTGAGCAATGGCTACAGTGCTATCACAGTATAACAGGACAAGGCCATCGATGGATGGTGTCACTCTGAGCTTGTCGATGAACTTTCACAATCATACAGCTTTTTTCGTAGCATTGGATGCCGTGATATACTCCACATCGCAACAAGTCAGCCATTATGTACTGCTTGAATTTTTCCAACAGATTGCTCTATCTTCAGGATAAAAATATAATCCAACACACTTTTGCTATCATCTGGTCTGACTGAAAGCTGAAGTCGGTGAATCCCACTAGTTTTAAGTTAGTCTCACTATAAACAAGCCACTGATTCTTAGTATTTCTTAAATACTTAAGGATGGTCTTTACGGCCTTCTAGTGATTCTCTCTTGGATCAGACTGGTATCTACTCACTACCCCTAGTGAGTATGTCATGTCTGATTTTGTACATATCATGACGTACATTATAGATCCTACTGTCGAAGCATATGGAATTCTATTCATATACTCTCTCTCTTGAGGAGTTGTTGGACAATCCCTCTTCGAGAGAGAAATTTCATGGTCTATCAGGAGATAGTCTTTCTTGAAATTTTCTATGCTGAATCACTTCAGCATGGTATCTATGTACATGGACTAGGACAATCCAAATAATCTTTTCGATCTATCTCTATAGATCTTCATCCCAAAGATGTAAGATGCTTCTTCCAAATTTTTCATAGAGAACTGAGACGATAATCAGACTTTTATTCCTCGTAATGCAGGAATGTCATTTTCGATTAAAGAATGTTATCCACATACAGAACAAGAAACACAATCACAAAGTTATTTATCCATTTATAAATGTAGGGTTCTTCTCTATTCCAAATGAAGCAATACGTTCTGATAACCTTTCAAAATGCATGTTCCAACTTCTAGATGCCTGTTTCAATCCATAAATGTATCTCTGAAGCTTGCACATTTTAGACTTATCTGTGGATGTGAAATCCTCAGGCTGTATCATATACACCTCTTCTTCCACCTCTCCATTTAGAAAATTATTTTCACATCTATTTGTCAGATTTTATAGTCTATGTGTGCCGCTATCGCAAACATAATCTGAATGGATTTGAGCATTGTCACGAGGGAAAATATTTCATCATAGTCAATACCATAATGCTAACGATAAACTTTAACAACCAAACGAACTTTATAGGTCTCCATCTTTCTGTCTGTGCCCCTCTTTTTTTTGAAGACCCACTTACACCCTATGAGTTTAACCCCTTCAGGTGGGTCAACTAATGTTGATACATCATTGACCTTCATGGACTCTATTTTAGATTTCATGGCTTTAAGCCATTTATCAGAGTCGGATCTCTGTATTGTATCCATATAGATGATCGGGTCCATATTGTTCTCATTGACTTTAACAGGATCCTCGTCCCGGACTAAAAAATCATAGTATCTATCCGGTTGATGCGATACTCTATTGGATCTCCTTAACGGTGCCTTTACAATAGGTTTCAGGTTTGACATCATCAAATCTGATTCTGTGGATTCACTAGACTGTGTTGGTTCTACCTGTTGAACTTTTCAAGTTTAATCTTAGAGGCATTAATCTCTTTTCCAAAATTTTTTTTTCTAAAAGACTGCCTTAAGACTGACCAACACTTTTGTTCATCAGTAAGATAGAATAATATCCCTTAGTTTCTTTGAGATACTCTATAAATTATTTTATTAGATCTGGCTCTAAGTTTGTCTATTTTCAAACGTTTGACATAAATCGGACACCCCAAATCCTAAAGTAAGAGAGCCTTGGCTTACGTCCTGTTCATATCTCATATGATATTTTACTTACAGATTTTTTACAAAATCTTATTAAGCACATAACAAGCCGACTCGAGTGCATATCTCCAGAAAGATATCGACAGACTAGAAAAGCCCATCATGGATGGAACCATGTCTAACAGGATTTGATTTCTCCTTTTCGACACATCATTATGTTGTGGCATTGCAGGAGGTATCCATTGAGAGAGAATCTCATTCTCCTTAACATATGTCAAAAATTTACTAGAAAGATATTCACCTCCTCAATCTGATCAAAGAGTTTTAATATATTTTTAATTTATTTTTTACTTCATTACAAAATTATTTGAATATTTCAAATGATTCGGACTTATGTTTCATCACATAGATGTATCCATACCTAGATAGGTTGTCTATGAACGTAATTAAATAGTGATATCTTTCTCTAGTATTTGTGCTAATGAGTCCACATATATCAGTATGTACCAGATCTAGAACATCACTGGCTCATTTATCTTTTTCAGTAAAAGATGACTTGGTCATCTTTTCAAGTAAGCAAGACTTACAGGTAGGCAACGATTCATAATCGTTGTTATCAAGAATTCTTTCTTGAGCTAATCTGTTCATCCTATTTTTATTGATATGATCTAGCCTACAATGTCAAAGGTAGGCATCCGTGATATCGACTATTCTAGAGTATTTATTAGAAGTGTGCATTACATTAGGCTGTGATACAACATAAATTTTATTATTCAACTGTCCACGCATTATGGTAACATCATTTAAAATGATATCACAAAAGCTTTTTTTATTGAAATTTCATAATTCGATTTGACCAAAAGATCTATAGAAATAACATTTAAAAGAAAATTGGGACAGTAATGACATTCATTTAGAACAATAAAATGAGATTCAAATACCAACTTGATAATTCCTAAAGCTAGAATTGGAACTGATTTTTCATCTCCAATGTTCAGAAATCTCTCACCGTCTCCAAATCTTCTACTGATCTGAAGATCCTGCAACGAATTACAATTGTTAATAGGGCTGTCGGTATCCAATATCTAGGTCATTGTATCAAAAATTGAGAAGTTATAAGGTGTTATCATATAATTACCTTATCCAGCAACCAATTGCTTCTTCTTCTTTGATCTATTCGAGTCAAGGAAAGCTAAGTATTGAGGATAGTTCTTCTTTCAGTGATCCTGCTTCCTGCAATAGAAACATTCTGCCTGACTTTGATCGGCTTTGAACTTGAGCTTTTGGGTCTGACTCCCAGCATTTTGCATCTTCTTTTTTTCTTCTCTTTTTAAAGGGATGACGTCCACCCAAAGAAGATTCTTCTACTACATTCATCATCTCCTTATAGAGCTGGTGATCCTTTTCAAAAGTCTGTAGCAATCTCAATAGACCATGGTAGTTGACTATAGGCTTCGTTATTCTAAAATAATTGAGAAACGACAGGTAAGATTTGGGCAGAGAGTTCAGGATCGCATTTTTTTTCAGCTGTTCGTGCCAGAAGAAGTTGAGCTTGCTTAGTTACTCGATCTATTCGATCATGTACAACACATGATCGATGATCGAAGCTTCCTCTCTCATCCAAGCATTGAAAATAGTGCAATTAGTCTTGTGCCGCTCAACATCATCGAAAGTACCTGATAGGCTCACAATGTTGTTGCTAGGACACCATGATTATCAAATTAATTTTGATTTTTAAAATTAAAAATACAGAGAAAGTAGTGAGTCAGATCGAATCCATAGAGAAGGCAGTACTTTGATTTAAAATCTCTGATTTATAAAAAATAAATTTTGGTAAAATAATTTAAGTTGAAAATAGAAATTAAAAGTGTAAAAATAAATCAGGTATTAAGATCTACTATTTAGATCCTAGCTTTTACTTGTAATAAAAATA
>KE505878.1:42971-57844 GCA_000441515.1 Elaeis oleifera | reverse complement strand
ATCGAATCCTATTGTGTATTATTTGATTATTATAATTACCTATAGAATTGATGTAATTTTTGAATAGGATAGGACCTATCTTTATCTATTAGTTGATGATAGGATATATTTATTATGTAAGCCACTTTATTAAAATAATTATTAATATTAAATATTTTGATTTTAATATTGTCAGGTTTTTTGAGAAAATGGTCAATGCTCGGGTTTGTCTACTATTGTATTATGATGGCACAATAGAAAATGACGAAGATGATGTGTAGTACAGTCAGCTTGTAAGTCGGATGGTAGACTGTCTTCGTCATTATCACATCAAAATTATTAGACCATCTATACAGTGGTATTCCTATAGATAGAGAACAATATAAAATCAAATTAAGGTAGAGAACTCTTAATTTATTGAGATAGTTAATGCAGAGCAAGTATATCTTAGTTTCAATTGATGATGATGAAGATGTCTAAGAAATATTGATATTCCTTTGAAATTTTCAGAATATCGATATATTGAATTATATATTGACAAACAAGATGTACCCTCTGCTGAAAATACTAGTCAAATGATGGTACCGAGGTTTGGATACTTTAGTAGACTTTTAACCAATAAGATAATACCCCTAGACCTTCTTCACCTTTCGTAAGTCCAATGGTGCGAACCATTAGTGTTGAGGTCATGTTTGCAGAACAGCATTCTAATACTATTGGCTCTAGTTATCTAATTATTCAAAGTCCTATAGTAACTTCTCCTATCGTGATTTCATCTATGGTGACTTCTTCTATGCTAGAAGTAGCAGTAAGTGTGGGATACGACACTCAAATTGGGGATGATGATTGGGTCAGCACTGGAATAAATTTTGATAATCGATGTTTTGAATCAGATAAGAATGAGGCTGATGAAGAATGGCTTAATGAGAATAGTAACAATGTTGAAGATGAAGATGGTGATGAAGATAAACAGCCCGATATTGTAGGGGAACTTAAACCTCATTTGCATAAAGATGATAATGTACGAGAATCTGAACCTTATTTGCATGAATCTCCATAATTTTTAGTAACGTAAATTTAGATCAAGATGATGGTGTTAGTGCCGGTCGAAGATTAAACTTTGACTCTTAATTTTGAAACTCCTCGATGACTGAATTTTTTTAGGTCTGATGTTTCAGAGTAAAGATGAGCTAAAGAGAGCTGTTGATCTTTATTACATTCGGAAGCATCGGACATACATTATAATTCAGTCACATTCAAAGTTATGGCTCATACGATGTGCATCATCACATACTGAACAAGAATGTAAATGGAGGCTTCGTGCTGTAATTTTGAAAAATATAGATATTTTCAGATCACAAGATATGAGGGTTGTCACACTTGTTTGTTTACAAGATTGAGTCGAGACTACAAACATATCAGTAGAAGGATAGTTGACACACTAGTCCAATATTTGGTTGAGAAAGATCCAGGTGTTAAAGTTGAAGCTATTGTAGTAGCCGTTAATGAGCAATTTCAATATACAATGTCATACAGAAAAGCATGCTATGAAAAATAGAAGATATTGGTTGATATTTATGAAGAATGAGAGTCGTCTTATGCAAAATTATCCTATTATATGGCTGCACTCCAAAATGCAAATCCTGGCACTGTTGTTTCTTGAGATTTCTTTCCAACTAAAATTTCAATGTGCTGATTTTAAATTATATTTTCTGAGCTTTCCAACCATCCATCTAGAATTGGAGGCACTGTCATCCTGTGATCAGCATCGATCGCATGCACTTGTATGGGAAGTTTAAAGGTAAGATGCTAATTGCAACAGGAGTTGATGTAGAAATAAATTTATCCCTTAGCATATGCAATTGTGAATGAGGAGATGACTGCTAGTTGGACTTAATTTTTTTTTGACTCAGAACACATGTCGCATAAGATAGAAATAGAATATGTCTAATTTTTGATAGGCATCCAGGTATATTGAATATCATTGTAGATGAGTCTATTGGATGGAGTCTGCCATATGCCTATCACCGATACTGCTTAAGACATATCTGCAGTAATTTTGATACTCACTTTAAAAATACATAGCTCAAAAGAACAGTATGGCAAGTAGGGAGCACTCATAAAGTTCGTAAGCTCGACTTTATCATGGGTAAGATCAAGACAGTGAATGTAGAGCCTTAGAGTTAGCTGTCTGAGTTGGAAACAGAGAAGTGGATATTGGCACATAATGCCGGCATGTACTATGATGTTTTAACTACAAATTTATTAGAGATTTTTAATAGTATCTTACGAGGAGTTAGAAATGTGTCAATTATAGCTTGTGTTCAAATGACATTTTACCGTCTTATGAAATATTTTAATATTAGACGTACCCAAGCTTCAAGATATGTGCAGGAGAACCCAAATAATTTTTTTACTCCTCATGTTGCGATTAAGATTGCAGAAAATCAAGTTAAAGCTAACCAGCATACTGTAATAGCATTCAATATCCAACGAGGCATATATGAAGTACTTACGAGGAGAGCAAGTGCAGAGTTAAGATGTGGAGAAAATTCTCAAACTGTGACTTTAAGTGACAGAAAATGTTCTTGTGGAAAGTGGAGCATCTATAGATATCTTTGTTTTACATTTTAGCTTTGTGCCAAGAAATTACTGTACATTTTAATAGATTCGTGGATGATGCATACATAGTTGCGGCATATATGAATGCTTAAAGTGGCGAATTTTATCCATTACCACATGAAGACTATTGGATGTCCACACACTTGTATACATGTATTCTTGATCATCATCATTTGAGACCTAAGCAGAAAGGCAGGCCAAAGTCAATAAGGCTACGAAATGAGATGGATGATAGATAAATAAAAAGCAAGAATCATTATGGCATTTGTAGGGAACAGGGTCATGATTGTCGTCGCTGTCTTAGGTTACTTCCACACAAATCAACTTCAAATAATGGAAGACATTAAAGAGTTATATATTATTTTATGTATTTTTAGAGTTTATATATTATTTTATATATTTTTGATAGTTGAACTGTTATGTAATCTATGTTCAAAATTATGTATTATTCTCTCCATTGTTCTATGTATGATTGTAGAGTTATATTTATCATGAAATAAATTAGTATCATATTTCTTATGCTCTAATACACTTGAGATGTATGTTATTATTTTAAAATCATTAGTGTGTTATGGCTTATGACGGATGTCATCTAGGTCCTCGAGACCGCAGTATTCTTATATTACAGGAGACCCATCGCTCACAGGACATTATAGATGGCAATGTAAGTATTATATTCTTACTATTTATATTTTTGTAAAATCTTGTTTAAGAGATACATGTTATCTAATTATTCTATCTTATTGCAGGAGCCCAAACACTTCTGATTACGACGAGTTGATGCTGACATATGGAGGACAGAGGATATCCTAGATAGAGTTAGAGATTATTTATGATATCTGAGATTTTATGGAGTCTATCAGATTGGATGGATACAGATGGATGTTAGTCTTATTGCTGCCTTACTTGAGAGATGGCACTTAGAGATATACATATTTCATCTTCCATTCGGTGAGACGACCATCATGTTACAGGATGTTAGTGTCTTTACTGGACTATCAGTTGATGGTGAGGTAGTTATAGGAGTTGATCCCACTCTTAGCATTCCAGAGTGGCAGGATATGTGCTATCGATTATTAAGATTTCAGCTCGATGTATAGTTTTTGATCATTCATGATTGAGGATAGAGTATTTGGATGATCATTATCAATATTTTCATATTGAAGATGATGCACTAGAAGAGATGGTGCGATAGTATGTTAGGAGCTACGTACTGTGATTATTAGGAGGTGCCCTTTTACCTGATACTTCATCGAACAAGATGAAGTTGATGTTTTTATCATTATTAGAGGATTTAGATTTCACTCGTAAGCTTAGTTGGGGCAGTGCAGTACTAGCTTGCCTGTATAAAACTATGTGTCAAGATTCTACGGCAGACCAGTCAGAGATTGGAGGTTATCTTATACTATTACAGGTATGTGATATATAAATTTAATTTCTACATTGTATTATAGCTTTGATTGGGCATATCATATATATTTTTTTTAATTGATAGATTTGGGCATGGAAGAAGATATCGACTATCAATCTATTGGGAAGACAGTTGCTTGAGAGGCCACCAGAGCAGCACGATTCCGATGTTCCATTCAGATTAGACGCACCTTGGGGATATAGATATACAAATATTAATTTCATTACTTGCAAAATTTAATTACCGATAAAATTTAATTAATATGAATATATTGTCGAGCAGATGAAATGTTGCATTCAACATTCACCATATGTCGATAAAGATAGCATGAGTTTATAGAGATCAGCTGGATACATTGACTGATATACTTAGATGGGTAATTTTAATTTAGTACAAATATTATTTTATAGTATTCATAGTTTATTGAAAAATGAGCTTACTAATCCAACTTTATTTTTTAACTCTATCAGTTTTTATGAGAGCCATACATAGATCAGATATTATCCATATTACCATAGAGTTGCATGGATGGACATGATATATAGACTGCTAGGGTGTCGTTTATTATTTTGATATAGTGAAGTGATACCTTTCAAATCATGTGCTACGACAATTTGATCAGATTCAGGGCATCCCAAAGCAATTTGATACCAGTCAGTGACTTCATCATATTGATCGACAAGGGAGAGCTCATATTGATTGGCATATCAGACATGCACAGTATTTCATCATTTGAAATGTACGACAAGATCATATAGTTCATGGTGATCATAAATTTGGAGATCATCTATATACCGAGAACTACATGACTTGATTTCTTAGCATTACAGTATCGATCATCAGACAGTCTCGGTATGTAGTTTCAGGATACGAGGGTGAGAGTTCTACTGTGCGCATGTTGGTAAAGCCTCGAAAATTATATCTTATATCAATCTTATATTTCATTTCAATTCATTAAGTCTTCATTTTACTTCTCATCATTAATACAAAATATTTTATATAGCTACATTATATCTTTGTTTTATGATCTATAATGTACTACTATTTTTTTTTATTATGTAGACTGATCGATTGTTGGATTTTATGTTGGACACTTATCGTGTTCTATCTATGATTGATGAAGACGAGCAAATTCGGATACTACAGGAGATGGAGAGATAATGTTTAGGGATATTAACAATGACTGGAGTATCCTATGCATCAGATATGAGATATACACCATCACCACATGCTTTAGATATGCCAGCACCATATATTCCATAGATGTCATCACCACATGCTACACATATGCCACCATTTTTTGATCCACAGATGCTAGGGCCTTCATCTTCCTACATACCCTAGATGACAGCACTGAATCTGAGTTGGCATCATGATTCTTCATTTGAGTGGTCTGATTTTTTTGTTACAGACCCATCATTGGATCCATATGAGGGGGTTGAGGGGGTCACTCAGCTCGTAGATGCTCCAGCAGCACCTGTTATTCCTGATATACATGTTCAGGAGACGTCCACTGTTATAGGAGAGAGGCCATCACAGATGACACAGGAGTAGGAGCTACCATTGAGGACATTCGTGAGAAGGTCCAAGCGGCCACGGGCACTATGACGCCTTGTGGGATTTAGTATTTTTTGGATTTGTAGTATTGTGAAAGTTTTTTGTAAATTGTATACTTTTGTTCTATCTTATATTATTTATTATTATTTCTATCGGAGTTTTAAATATTTTGCTTGTTTAGTTTAAGTGTTAGAATACTATATGGTTTGTCATGATTTTCACACGTCTCAAAAAAAATTGAGAAAAAAATGTCATGTTAAAAGAGCTATCTAAATTAGTTTAAAAAATAATATCACGCATCAAAAGAGTATAAATATTAATGAGAAAATATATCATGCATCAAAAAATTGATTTAAAAATATAAATAAAATATATCATGAACCGAAAGTGAAAGTGAGAAAAAATATTATCTTAGAAATATCATTTGGACATATGCCATTACTTTTGATCCACAGATGCCAAAGCTTTCATCTTCCTACACGCCCCAGATGACAGCACCGAATTCAAGTTAGCATCATGACTCTTCATCTGAGTGGTCTGATTTTTTTGTTGCAGGTCCATCATTGAATCCAGATGAGAGAGTTGAAGGGGTCACTCAGCTCGTAGATGGTCCAACAGGACCTATTATTCCTGATATGCATGCTCAGGAGACGTCCACTGATATAGAAGAGGAGCCATTACAGGTGACACAGAAGCAGGAGAGACCGTTGAGGACCTTTGTGAAAAGGTCCAAGCAGCCACGAGCATTACGACATCTTTGTGGGACTTAGTATTTTTTTGATTTGTAGTACTGTGAGATTCTTTTTGTAAACTATATATTTTATTATATTTTATATTATTAATTATTATTTCTATCAGAGTTTTAGATATTTTACTTCTTTAATTTCAAGTGTTAGGATGCTATATGGTTTGTCATGATCTTCAAATGTATCTCGAAAAAAAGTTGAAAAAAAATATCATGTTGAAAGAACTATTTAAATTAGTCTAAAACATAATATCATATAAAAAAATACAAATAATAATTAGAAAATATATCGCATCCAAAAAAATTGATTTAAAAAGTATAAATAAAATATATCACATGAAAAAAAAGACTATGCCATTTTATAGAAACGTCATTCAAAATGTCATTTTTATAGAAACACCATTTTGAATGGCGTTTTTAAAAATGCCATTTGGAATGGCATTTCAAAAAATGTCATTCAAAATGATATTTTTTGAAATACCATTTTCAATGGTGTTTTTCAATTTTTTTTTTTGTTGATAGGTTTCTAGGTGGATGCTGAGTGGGATCGAAAAAACATTATTTCAAATGGTGTTTTCTCAAAAAGATGTCATTTGAAATGATATTTTATAAGTTTTGCATCATTTATATTAATAAGTTGGTATATGTGTTAAATTGATAAAAAAATTTAATTGTATTGGTACGATGAAGAACTCTTCCAAACAGTGCCAATAGCAACGGTATTCTCCACGATCTTGTCAGCAATTGAAACAATGGGGCTTGGTATAACAAGGAGCAATGCAACTACTCCTCACTCCACAAGGTCCCGCACAAGATGCAAAATCCAAGCTCGCCACCAACCAAGCGTAGTACCCATCTACGATCTAAGAAGATCAAAATGCTCGGCCTGGTTGAAGATTCCCTAATGGCAGTAGACATTCTCTTCCTTAATTCTCTAACACCTGCCCAAATAACTGGAATGGGAAAGAAGTGTGGAATGATCTTCGAACCGTGGCACCAAATGAACCCTATTGAAAACTAAAGGCGATGGAGATTCAATGCTGTGGGATGTCCTCTAGCCGGGTTTCAGAATCTGTGGCCAAATGAATGCCAGCATGTTAACCACGAGTTGCAGTCTGAGTACCCCCAGCAGACCCTACTTCCTTTTGGTAGATCTAAACTATGTTTTGTACCCCAAGCATGCTTTCCTCTCGTATGCTCTTAACCACCCTAGGTGCTCTCCTTTTTGTAAGTTACGTTTCACCACCAAGTTTAATGTACTCATCAGTTTCACTCCTACAATATATGTTCAACTCCTTCCCTTTCTTGCTACATCCAACATGTTCCTCACAGCCGTGAATGATTCTAAGCTTGAACACGAGGAACAAGCAAGCCCAAACAGAAAAGGGCTATCAGGGAAACCATTAAAAAATCCAAATGTCGGATTGTATGTCTCCAGGAGACAAAATAGGACCAGATGCACCTAAGACTTCAAAGAGCAATCTGTGGCGTTAATCTTACCAGCTGGGTGGCAAAAGATGCTAGAGGCTCAGCAGGAGGGCTGCTTTCCTGCTGGGACGATAGAGAATTTGAAGGTAGCCTTCTTCAACTTGGCAACTACTCCATCACTGTCAAGATCACCAGCAAATCTTTAAGATTCACTTGGATACTTTCTAACATCTATGGCCCTCACAATTAACAAGATCGACGTATTCTATTTTCTGAACTTAACACGCTGAGACATGACTCTACCCTTCCATGGATATTAATTGGAGATTTCAATGCAACACGCCTCTCATCTGACAGAAATAGTGCAGCTAATACACACAAAACATCTAGATTGCTCAACAGCTTTGTGAGTACACTTTCTCTGATTGAAATAAAATTATCAGGAAGGAGATTCACTTGGTCTAATCTTCAAGATGATCCACCCATGGCAATTGTGGATCGCTGCTTCACCTCCATTGAATGGCTTCAGAAATTCTCGCTGTCCAATATCTCTGCTATGGTCCGATTTACGTCTGATCACACACCCATAGTGCTGCAAACAGCAGCCCTCCCCAATAGTAAACTCCATCTTAGTAAACCGTTCCGTTTTGAAAACTTTTGGCTCACAATTGCAGAATTCGAAGATTTGATTCCACAATGGTGGAATGCAGCACCAATCTCATCGGATCCAGCCAGCAATCTTGTTCTAAAACTTTTCGCACTGCTGTCACATCTCAGAGTTTGGAACCGTTTGAAGGTAGGAAACATCTTACTACATAAGGAAGAATTACTACATAAATTGATCATCTGGACGTAGAGGAGGAGTCAAGAAATCTTACTGCAAATGAAATCGAAGATCGAAAGGATGCGAACTCAAATTAGACACACTGCTCAATCAAGAGGAGATGCTATGGCATCAGCGTGCATGGGTATTATGGCTCAACGATGGGGATCGCAATACGAAATCCTTCCATCTTTGGGCTTCAAATAGAAGAAGAAAAAACTTCATTCCTGTTGGGATATACCGAATGACCATAACGCCGACTCACCAACGGATCCCGACACCGACTCACTGGTGCCGACTCTCTGACACCGACGAACCGGCACCAACTTCTCCGCAGATCATGGCACCGACCCATCTCCGAGATGGACCGACCGACCGACTTTGCCCGATCGATGACGGGCGACGCTAACAGCGACTGCCGATAAAGCCCGGCCTGGACGTGTCGGCCTGACCGGCCAACGCCGACTCCGACCGCCCGAAAGCCGACTCCATGCCGGGTGGAACAACACCGACCCCCTGTCGGGTTGAACAACCAGCGCCCGACTTCTACAGACCCTCTGGAGTCGCCACCCGACACTCGAGTCCCGACATACCGTCGACCAGCCCCTTCACGACTGTCGAACGACCGGCATGGGCTGCAGTCCTATCAAGGACACGCCGTACGACCGTCAGGGGCCTTGCCCTACCAGGAACTTGGGGGATTATCCTGCCAAGGACGCCAATTAATTCCTAGGACCCATCAACCCCTCGATGACATGGCAACCCCCGACGATGTGACAGCCCAAGGCGATTTGACAGCTCCACAGTTGTCTACATCACGGATGGCGGGACCATACCTCCTCCCACTATAAAATGGGGTAAGGCAACAGCTCAAACAAGGAAATCGAACCTCTCCTCCCGCTCCATCGCTGAGCTCCCCTGGTTCCACTTTACTGTTGCCTAGTCTCCTCTCTGACTTGACCGTCGGAGGGTCTCCGCCGGAGGTCCCCTCCGGTCTGAGTGGACTTCCCTTGCAGGCACTCGTTCCCGGCGACCAGGCGACGAGGGGATTGGCCGCAACAGGTTTGGCGCGCCAGAAAGAGGGGGATCGACCACCACAAAGCTTTCCTCCAAGATGACGAGAACCAGGGCCCAGCAATCGAGAGCCATCGGGTCGGCGAGGCATTCTTCCCGTCGGAAAGAGGCCTCCCCTTCACTCCCTGCGGCGGAGCCCAGCTCCCCGCACCCGATAGTGACCACGGAGGTACAGATCGCGACAATCGTACGGTAGATGATCGTGTTGACCGACGCGGTCAGAAGCCTCCAGCAACAGCCCGCTTGTCTGCCGCACTCGCTGGCGGAGCAGCCGGCGGCGAACCCCATGCCGTCCAGAGATAGCCGTCGACGTCCGCAGCGCTCTCCGTCTCCTCCTCGAGAGCAGCCGTCCCAGCACTCCCTTCGAAGAGGGGAGAGGCAGCCACGGCGTGGCCGGTCTCAACGTCCTTCTCCTTCCCAGCTCGAGCGAGCGAGGAAGAAAAATGACCCCGGATGCCGTCCGCCTCCCCCTCGGATTCGTCGGGAGATTCGACTCCCGGAGTCTCCCAACACTGACGGATCGACGACTACGAACGGAGGTTCGAAAAAATTGACCGTCGGCTCGCCCAGCTTCAGATGGACGGTCAGAAGTCTTCCAACGACATCGACTTCTAGACCACCCAACCCCTCTCCTGATTCATACTTGATGAACCGATCCCCAGTCGGTTCAAGATGCCGCACGTGGAGCCATACGACGGCTCCACCGACCCAGTCGACCACTTGGAGAGCTACAAAGCTCTCATGATGATCCAAGGGGCAACCGACGTCCTTCTCTGCATCGACTTCCCACTACGCTTCGCAAAGCTACCAGGGCCTGGTATTCCAGCCTCCGTGCTGGAAGCATCCATTCCTTTGGGCAGCTCGAGCACTCCTTCGTGGCCCACTTCAGCACCAGTCGGAAGCCGCCACGAACCTCGGACAGCCTCTTCTCCCTCAAGCAGGGGAAAACGAGATGCTCCGACATTTTATGGCGCGATTTAACACGGCCACGCTTGAGGTCCGGGACCTCAACGAAGACATGGCCATCTCGGTCATGAAGCGGGGGCTGAGGGTATCCCGATTCACATACTCTCTGGACAAGACCCTCCCCGAACATACGCCGAGCTACTGGAGCGCGCGTATAAGTATATGCGCGCAGACGAAGGAGCTTCCGACCGGTGCCAAACCGAGACCAAGGGCCTGAAGGAGAAGCGAAGGAAAGGTCGGGCGCTCGCCGAGCCTAGCGGGCCCCCGACCGACAAACGGAGCTCGTCCGGGCTACAGAGCCCGACATTCACCCATCTGCGAAGCCCGAAACCACCGCGCCAAAGGTATGACTCCTACACTCCTCTTTCTGCTCTTCGTGCGTAGATTCTGATGGAGATCGAAGGAGAAGAATACCTACGACGGCCTCCGCCTTTGAAGGCAAAGGGCCTCGACAGGCGGAAGTACTGCCGATTCCATCGGGGCCACGGTCACAATATCGAGCAGTGCGTCCAACTTAAGGATGAGATCGAGGCCCAGATTCGACGGGGATACCTCAAAAAATTCTGACGAAACCCGCCGGCTAGATCGGCCCCCGATCGACGGACTTCTCCCGGTCGACGATCCCAGTCGACTGAAACTGCGAATAACCAGCCTACCGTCGGGGTCATCAACATGATCTCCAGACGAGCGGAATGCAGGACGATTACTGGAGGGGAGTCAACGAAGAGGCTGCGTCAAGATAATGTAATAACTTTTACCGACGAGGATGCTCGGGGAGTCCAAACTCCCCACGATGACGCTGTTGTTGTCTCTGCAACAATAGCTAATTATGATGTAAAAAGAATTTTCGTCGATAATGAAAGCTCGACTAATGTTTGTTTACTCGACCTTCTCCCGGATGCGACTATCGACTGACCGACTTAGGAGGATCTCCACGCCCCTGGTAGGCTTTGCCGGAGACGCCGTCGCAGTGGAAGGAGAAATCACCCTCCCTGTGACGGCCGAAACCGAACCACGACAAAGCACCGCCCAACTAACGTTCACGGTCGTCCAAGTACCTTCAGCTTACAACGCCATACTTGGAAGACCCGGACTAAACACCTTCAAAGCGATAGTCTCGACTTATCATTTGTTGGTCCGGTTCCCGACCAAGAACGGGGTTGGAGAAATGCACGGGGATCAACAGCTCGCCTGCCGATGCTTTCAAATCTCGACGCAGAGCGACGCGCTGGATGATTTTCTACCGATCGACAAGCTGGATCAGCGAGAAGAGGAGGAGCGGGGTGAACCGATCGAGTGGCTAGTCTCCGTCACAATAACAGACAATCCTGAACGAGTGGTCAGGGTCGGGTTGCAACTGTCCGACCCTGGGCGATGGCAGCTCATGGAGCTGCTGAAAGCCAATGCCGACATATTCGCTTGGTTAGCAGCGGACATGCCCGGCATCCCCCCGGAGATAATAACCCATCGGTCAACATCGACCCCAACATGAGCTCGGTGAGGCAGAAGAAGCGGTCTTTTGCCCCTGAGAGGCAGAGGGCCATCGACGAAGAAGTGGATAAGCTACTCGAGGCAGGCTTCATCAGAGAAACCACATACCCCGATTGGCTCACCAATGTCGTCATGGTGAAAAAAGTCAACGAAAAGTGGAGGATCTGCATCGACTACATCGATTTGAATCGGGCCTACCCGAAGGACAGCTTTCCACTTTCGAAGATCGACCAGCTGGTGGATGCGACATCCGGCTACCGACTGCTCAGCTTCATGGACGCCTTCACCGGGTACAATCAGATTCGGATGGCGCCCGAGGACGAGGAGCATACAGCCTTCGTGACCGCCAAGGGCCTTTACTGCTACAAAGTGATGCCCTTCGGATTGAAGAACGCCGAAGCCACCTTCCAGCGGCTCGTCAATAAGGTCTTCAAGGACCAAATCGGATGCAACATGGAGGTGTACGTCGACGACATGCTGGTGAAGAGTGTGCAGACTTCAGACCACGTCCGAGATCTCGAAGAGACCTTCCGTACTCTACGACGACACCAAATGAAGCTGAATCTGACAAAATGCACCTTCGGGGTAACCTCGGGAAAGTTCCTCGGGTTCCTCGTCTCCCAACGAGGAATCGAGGCCAACCCCGAGAAGATCAAAGCAATCCTCGATATGCACCATCCGGACACTAAGAGGGAGGTACAACAACTCAACGGAAGGATTATCGCGCTTAGCCGATTCATTTCTCGATCGACTGAGAGGTGCCTCCCGTTCTTCAAAACTTTGAGGCAGGCAAAGCACTTCTCCTAGTTGGACGAGTGCCGGCAGGCCTTCGAGGAATTAAAGAATACTTAGCTTCACCGCCATTGCTCGTGAAACCAGAAGTCGGGGAGATGCTGTACCTATACTTGGCTACCTCCCCGGAGGCGGTCAGCTCGGTACTCGTCCGAGAGAACGAGAGCCGAGTTCACCAGCCCATTTACTACATTAGCAGAGCGCTCCACGATGCGGAGACTCGGTACTCGAAAGCGGAGAAGATGATATTCACCTTGGTCGTGTCGGCGCAGCGACTCCGTCCGTATTTCCAGGCGCATGCCATTGTGGTCCTTACCGACCAACCCCTGAGAGCGATCTTACATCGCCCCGACACATCAGGATGCCTGGCCAAATGGGCCGTGAGACTGAGCGAATTCGATATTTAGTACCGACCACGACCTGCCCTGAAAGCCCAGGTACTGGCCGACTTTATTGCAGAGTGCCCGACTACCGACCGAGTGTCGGAAGATGGGAGCTCCACGGAGGCCCTGGCCTCCGAACATGACCCCGAGTCGACCTGGATGCTACATATCGACGGAGCCTCCAATGCACGTGGGAGCGACGTCGGGTTCCTATTCACCAACTCGAAGGGGTCGTTACCAAACACGCCCTCCGATTTGACTTCAAGGCCTCCAATAATCAAACCGAGTATGAAGCGCTTCTTGCGGGCTTGAGGGTGGCAAAGGAACTCAGAATCGACAGCCTCAAGGTCTTCTCTGACTCTTAGCTGATCGTCGGGCAGATCAAAGGCGAGTTCGAAGCATGCAATCCGACCATGGCTAAATATCATTAGAAAGCGAGAGATCTCGTGGCACATTTCAAACATTTCGAGATTTCCCATATTCCCAGGGCGAAAAACGTGCGGGCCAATGCTCTCTCCCGACTAGCTACATCCGACTACGGCACTCTAGGCTGGGCGCTCATTGAAATCTCGAACACCCGAGCATTGATAAGGCCGAAGAAGTGCTACAACTGGCAATTGAGCCAAGCTGGATGGATCCGATCATCCAATACCTGACCGACGGAGCCATCCCCGATGATCCCGCGAAAGCCAAACGACTCCGATGGATGGCCTCCCAATACGTGATGATGGATGGCCGACTCTACAAGAGGTCGTTCTCCCTTCCCTTGCTGAGGTGCCTGGGGCCGACTGACGCCGACTACGTGCTCAGGGAGGTCCACGAAGGGATCTGTGGCAATCACTTGGGGGCAAATCCCAGACCTACAAAGTCCTGCGGCAAGGTTACTACTAGCCCACCATGAAAAAGATGCGGCTGAGTTGGTTCGGAGGTGCGAACCATGCCAAAGGTATGCCAACGTACAGCACCGACCATCCAACCAGCTGACTCCTATTATTGCCCCGTGGCCCTTCGCCCAATGGGGAATCGACATACTCGGGCCTTTTCCCCGACATCCGGCCAACAAAGTTTATTGTCGTCGCGATCGACTACTTCACTAAGTGGATGGAAGCCGAACCTCTTGCGCAAATCACGGAGCGAAAGATGAAGGACTTCATCCAGAAGTCCATCATCTTCAGGTTCGGGCGCCCGCACACCATCATCACCGACAATGGGTGACAATTCGACAACCAGGACTTCAGAGACTTCTGTGCGAGGTTTCATATCGCGCACAGACTGACCTCAGTCGGGCATCCACAGTCCAACGACGAAGTTGAAGTGACCAACCGAACCATCCTACATGGACTGAAGACCCGACTGAACGAAGCCAAGGGCCTCTGAGTTGAGGAGCTACACTCTATCCTGTGGGCCTACCGGACGACACTTCGTGTCCCGACCGGAGAATCTCCCTTCAGTTTGGCCTACGAAACGGAGGCGATGATCCCGTTGGAGATCGGCCTGCCATCGACCTGAGTCGAGCAGTATTCTGAGTCGGGCAACTTCGAGTGTCGGAGAGCCGACTTGAACCTCCTACCGAACTCCGACGTGAGGCTCAACTATGCATGG